>JABFFJ010000635.1:0-15080 GCA_013623715.1 Fusarium verrucosum | reverse complement strand
GGTCGAATGCATCGGCTGTCTAGGTATGTTCGTCTGGTATAAGTAGCTATATCGGCGTTCTCAAGCGCATCATCAGTGAGCATATCGTCGTTGTCAGTCACCGGGATGGGTGGGGCCGGCTCCGGGTGGGGAACCAGGGGCATCGGACGGCGTCGGCGCCGAGTGGTCCCCGGGAGGGTCATGAAATGCGATTCAGGGATATCGCGTTCGTCGGTGGATAGGATAAAGCAACGACCAGTGGCATCACCAATAGCAAGCTTGGAGTTGTCGGGGGAGAAACCACCCCAGGCGATAGGTCCAGGAGCTGTGAGGATATCACGCACAAAAGGGTTCTTCAGCCGACGTACGTTCCATACTTTGACCGCACCATCGCTTGATCCCGTGTAGAAACGGCTCAGCGTCGTGTTCCATGCCGTGAACTTGACGCCTGTGTCCTCCTTCTCGCGATCGCCGTAGTATTCCTCGATAGGTTTTCCATGTCGCAACGTGTGGATGGGCTTATCACCCTGCGCCGTGTCCCATACGTAAACCTTTCCATCCGTGCAAGCGGCAGTGACATAGGCATATCGGTATGAGTTGGGCACGATGGTGAGTTCGTTAATATCAGAAGCATAGCAATCAAGTGCCTGGACCTGGGCATATCCACCGCCCATACGGTCCTTATCGAGATGGAAGACGTGGACCTGCGTCTTGATCCTATGGGAAATGATGTTTACGCCGGTAGGTGTAGTCGCAACAATAAAGCGCTGCATTGTCGGGTGCCAGGCGACTTCAAAGACATTAGCAGTTGAGGCTGTCACCACAGGAAGTCGAAGTCCGTGCTCGGCATCCCATAGTATAATCTCTCCTGAGTTCCTCTTGTCCTCGGGAATGTCGAGATCATCCCCAGTCAAACTTCGAGGAGAGTATCCAACCAAAAGCAAATGATGACAGCCCTTGGCTCGTCCCCACTGCATTGTAGCTGGGAAGTAAGCCCACTTGTCTGAGCCATCAGCATCAGTTCGCGAGCAAGAGAATGTCTGATAAGAACTGCTGGCCTCGTTTCCTTTCTCGACTGTGTAAATCCGCACCGCGTCAGTTGGCGAGTCTGCAGCTGTAGCCACTCGACCGGATGTATCTTTGGCAGCAGCGACAAAGTTGACATTGGCCGTATGCTGCCATGTCGCAACAGCCTCCATGTGCTCTCCCTTCGGATCAACCTTCCAGACCTTGACTGTCTTATCAAAACTTGACGTATAGGCCAAGTCGTTCTCAGCGCTATAATCAGATGACACCACCGACGAGTAGAGCCAAGGGTCTTGACTCTGGCGCATGGCCTCCGTCGAATTCTCTCCCTTTTCGACTCGTGGACGGGGTATTCTGTGGTCAGGAAAGGCACGTAGTGTCCCTTTTTCAGTTGCACAAAGAAGCAAGTTTCCAGGCTTATTGTACTGTTGGTTGTGAGTATCCGAGTGTGTTGTAGTACCACAGAGAAAGCTCTCGTTCGAAACCCATGAGCCTGTGGTGATATCGCCAGCGCAGTTGGTGAACTCAGCTACCACCTCAAAATCGTCCTCGCGCAGTGTTTTGAACTCGTCCTTGAAGCTGAGATATTGGCGAGTGCGGTGAAAACCTTGGTTCCCCTCCATCTCCCGGGCCATTAACAAAGACGACACCCTGCTTGTCCTTCTCAATTGACCTTGTCGCTTTTCGGTCTCTTCGCTAACGGGCTCTGCTGTGAACGAGAGTACTCGAGGGATATCCGCAACCTGTCCTTGCCATAGATCAGAGGCAAAGGCGTTCATATCACGCAGGGATCGACCGCTTATCATGGGAAGAGTTCGCAGCCTAATCTGGCTCATTAGAGATTCACGAGTCGCTGGTACGTGCTTGTTCACTTCGTGCGATATCTGCTCCGTAATTCGGGCGATCTCTTCAGGGCTGAAGTCGACATGGTAAACCGTGGGTTGCGACACCAACTCCCTGCTAACATTCACGGGGTTCTTTGTTCCCTCCTCAATGGCCTTGCGATGCGACGCTGGAAGGTAGGGCCTTTTGGAAATCTGGTAATATCTGTTCTGCGGCTTTGGATCTCGTCGCCCTCGAGGTTTGTAAGGCTGTCGTTCAATATGTTGCGGAAGGTTGGAGGTTTGCGGTGACTGGAAAGTAGGGGCATCGTAGAATATGGGGCTATCAGGTTCTTCGGACTCCCTTGTTGGTTGTGTCTTGACGATTGTTGGTTGTGATTGTAGTCGTGGTAGAGGCTTCGATTGCGATTTTGGTGGAAGGGGACGTGGTCTCGGTTCTGGCGTTTCCGATGGAAGAGGTGATATGCGAAACTCCTTAAAAACGTTAGCAAGAGGCTTCAATTAAGGCCTCGCCAAACTCACAGAGCCCTCTGAAAGTTTCCGAACGATATCATGCGCCTGTGTCTCAATCACGGCCACATCCTGCTGGCTGAGATAACCACCGGTTTCGTCCCATCGTCGTCGAAAGAACTTGCCCACGCTGAGCTCTGTCACAGTCTATACCCCCATATTAGCCCTGAAGCACGTTACACCAGTAGCCTGCTTTGTTACCTTGATCGCCAGGGCGTTAACATGGTAAACATCTTGCGAAAGCTGGCCGACTGCCCTCTCAACGAGGGGCGTAACCTGGCTTAACAAACACTCCTTAACGTTTCTCTTGCGCGGTACTCCTTGACTCACGCGCCTTCGCTTCGGCGCCGGTTCGTCACACGGGACTGGGAGGTCATTCAATAACGGGACCGGCGCAACGGGCACGTCGCCGTGATCTAGGTAAGACCTGGAAATCGTGGTTGTTAGCCCAAAACCCATCAGGAGACGCGTCGAGGGAAGATAATAGGCAAAGGAGAAGCCTAAAAGATGACGTTTACGCGTAAAGGTCGTGAATCACTTACCCCATGGCCCCATTTGGCGTTGATGTAGTGATAAGCTGGGTTAGAAGCATTAAAGAGGGGCTTAGTAGGCCTTAGGGGTGGAAAATAGTTAATCCGAGCTATTATTTACAGTTAGAAGTAAAATAAGTATTAAAATAATAGATTATAAGGGTTTTTATAAGCTAAATAGCTAATAAGCTTAATTTTTATATATAAGTTAAAAAGTGCCTTAGTAATCCTTATATAGCTTAAGTAATTAATTTTTAACTATATTATTACTTTATAGCTTCTTAATATTATAATCTCATTCTATATGCCTAGAAACAATTAATTATATCTTCTGCTAGCTATTAAGAACTTGAGATTCGAGAGTTAATTGTCAGGTTGCAAGATAGATCTTGTTAACTATTGGGACATTTATCCTGCAGACATACAGTTCTACGTTTTGTTAAAGTACGGCATACTAAGGACTTGAGCACCTAGAAGTCATAGAGTTACATTGCATAAGGGTGTAACAGTTAATTCTAATCCATAAAAAGATTCTAATATAACAATATCAATCAATAAGTAGCGATACATTGATATTATACTATAATAATCATACCAGTTCAAGCCGCTTAACTTCCTCAACATACAGGTACACACACATACTCCTATACAGCTGTAACGCCAAATCACACATTCGAGCTGATAATGACAAAGAATTTTACAGCTTGGTTCTGCCAATAGGCTCCTGAGCCGCAAGCTCCTCGTACATGCGGTCAATATGCTCACGATAGGCCTTGGCAGCCTGGGGCCGCTTGAGCTTGAGCCTATGATAAGTCAGCAAATACACTCTTAACGTATAAAAAGCAACGTTCGGGGAAAACTTACGTAGGGGTAAATAGCCCGTTATCGAGGGTAAAAGGGTCAATCTCAAGGTGGGCATTGCGCACTTTCTCAAAACTGTTAAATTTGTGCTTGCTGGCGATGCTGTCTAGAACCTTGAGGAACTTGGCTTTCACCTTGGGGTTGTTGGCTGCGATGCGGAGATCGGCGACCTGGTTGGGCTGAATGGTCTCCTGGAGGATCTTGCTGACAAACGGAGCAAAGTTCTCAACGTCGATACCGAAGATGGCGACCAATGAAGACTGAGTGCCGTCGCCGTGGACGTAAGCCGCGTTGACGAGGTTGGTGTTGCCCATGTAGACGTTCTCAATGCGCTCGGGAGAGATGTACTCGCCCTGAGCAAGCTTGAGGACGTTCTTCTTGCGGTCAATGATCTTGAAGCGGCCCATCTTGTCAACCTCACAGATATCACCACTGTGGAACCAACCATCGGGGTCGAGAGTCTTTTCAGTCTCCTCCGCATTCTTGTAGTACTCGCGGAAGATGACGGGACCGCGGAGGAGAAGCTCACCACGAGGGTTGGGCTTGTCATCCACAGTGTAATCAAACTCGGGAACCGACTCGAGGCAGAGTTCCACACAGCACATAGGGCCGCCAATATTGCCCGTGGTGTAATCGCCGCGGGCCTGGATAGAGCCGACGGCGTATGTCTCAGTCATTCCAAATCCCTGGGCGAAGTGGTTGGCAAAGGCGGCGCGCAGGAACTCCTGAACATCGGGATCGAGCTGTGCACTACCGCTGACCATGCTGTGGACCTTGTCGAAACCCACGGCAGCCCTAACCTTGGGAGTCCAGATTCGGTCGTACAGCAAGTGTGAGTTGGAGGCCTTGCCGGGCGGCAATCGCATGTTGGCCTTCTTGGTGTCGATAACACGTCGAGACAGGGCACCTCGGACACCCTCGGCTTCAACAGTAGCGCTGCGGATAGCTGAGTTGAATCGGTTGAAGAGTCGAGGAAC
The DNA here is from genome assembly GCA_013623715.1 of Fusarium verrucosum. Lineage (NCBI taxonomy): Eukaryota > Fungi > Ascomycota > Sordariomycetes > Hypocreales > Nectriaceae > Fusarium > Fusarium verrucosum. The sequence continues at coordinate 10,355 of JABFFJ010000635.1, read as the reverse complement.
GGAGATGAAACCAGTGGGCTTGAGAATCTTCATGTCGTCAACCAGGCCTAGGATATCACCTCGGAAGAAACCAACGGCAGCACCCTCAGCGATAGCGATCTGATCAATGAGACGACCGTAGATGTGGGCCAGGGGCAGGTATGACAGATGGACGTCCTTGCTCATGACGTTGCCATTTATTCTACCACCTGCAACGGCGGAAACGGCATTTCCATGGGTGATGAGAACGCCCTTGGGGTTGCCAGTTGTGCCCGAGGTGTAGTTGATGGTGCAGATATCCTCGCGGGTGGGAGGTCGAGGGGTACGTCCAGACTTGGCGCCAATTTCCTCAACCTGGGTCATGGAGTAGATCTGGATGCCATGCTGTGAAGCAATCTCATTGAGAACGGAAGCCTTGGTATGAGAAGCCAATTCGCCCTGCTCAAGAGGATCAAGAGAAACAATGATCTTCAAACCGGGTAGCCGAGACGACATCTTGAGAAGAACAGGGATATGAGGGAGGGAGCATGCAACGCAGGCGACCTCGGCATGGTTGATGATGTATTCTGTTGCATCGGGACCAAGAGTTTCGTAGAGTGAGACCGAGTATAGGGATTGAGAAGCAATGCCGAAATCTACACAAGAGCATGTGTCAGCAATGGTAACCACAACCACAAACACCACCTTTATTATTATCACAGTGACGATCATAACCACATCTCAATGTCTTGAATGCAGGTTCACGGCACAAGAGGAGCAAGGCAATTGGATCTTACCGGCGATCTGCCACTCAGCCCTGTTCTGCGACCACAAACCGACACCATACTTGTCGGGAGAATAGTTGATGGCCTTGTGAATCTCGACGAGACCAGCACCGAAATTCTTGCTTCGGACGTCAAAATCGGCGTAGGTGATCCAGTCGTACTTGTCCTCCCACTGCTGAGTCGCCTGGTTCCAATGGCGGGTTCCGAGACATCTGGAGTTGGGCCACTTTTGCGCGCTCCTGTTGAGGATGTCGTGTGTCGAATTGATGCCGGGCTCTAGCGAGGTGACGAGGGGACCATCGCGAACGGCCCAGTGTCGGTAGGCGGCGGTGCGATTGGGTCTCTCGGTTCCAGCGATTGGGATTCCGTAGGGTTGGCCGGGAGGGGGAACAGTGATGAGCTTCTTGTATAGGACGTCGTAGTCTTTTTGTGTCTGGAGAGCCATGTTGAGGATGTCGGGGGTCGGAGGAGGAGTTGCTGGAGGCGGGGGGTTACAGTTTTGCGAGGCGAGGCGAGACAAGGACACAAAGACACCGGGCGAGTCGATTGTAGGCGGGGGGTTGTTGTTGTTGGAGCTGCTTGTTACCCAGACGAGAGAGTTGGTAAAGTCAAGAAGGACAATCAATGGGTGGTGGAATGCAAGTAGTAGTAGGTATTTGGAACACAAGCACCAAAAGTCAATCAATCCCTTGCAGGTACTGACTTGACTGTAGCAAGGTTGAGTGAGTTATCACAGAAGCAAGCAAAAAAGGGAGAAAAGAGTTGAAAAAACAAAAGGCGAGATTGGATTGGCTTATGAGCAAACTATGAGTGTGGTTTTTTCCCCCCAAGCGTGGCTGTCTATTCCCCGACCGACGCCATCGGCTTTTGTTACGTAGCTAAGGTAGAAGATAAGATGGATGGGGACCGAGGCGCGCCGCAACTCAACCCGTTCGGACTTGGATGCCTACTACTGCCCCCATGTGCCTCGGCAGCCCCAGATTTCGTGGAGTAGCACGGGTTGTGGCTAGCAGAATGGGGGATAGCGGCAGTAAAGAGCCTGGGGGAACGAGATATTCCCCTGGCTTTGGCTTGAATCCCCGCGATACAGGATAGATATTCCTCGGGGGCGTGACCCATATTGAGTCAATTGAACCGAGGCGATGAATGCGGGGAGGAAAAGACAACTCAGTATTGATTGAATACCTACATACTTATCTAGGTATTGAATGAATAAATCTTGTATCCAATATTAGGCACGTCTGTTCTCGGTGTAAGCACTTGGCTTAGACTCACATGCGCCAGGGACTCAATATTAAGGTAGCCAAGAGATACAAAGCAATACCCAATGCGCGGTACCACGACACATGCCTCTCGTCGTGTCAGCACCTTGTTGTACAGCCATTCAACCAGATCTCTCTCTTTTTAACTTTTGGTCCAAACAAAATATGTCTTGTGCCCCCCTTCTCGAGGCCGGTACCGGTATGCTCGGGTCAGTTTTCGGTTACATGTGAATTTCCGTCAACCGATATAGGTAGCTAGCTTTTTGATCGCCTGCTGATCTATTCCTCGTGATTCTGTACATACATAAGCGGCTTGGTTGTTTGTTGTACGTGTTTCAATGCCTGGACTGTTAAAGTCGGACAGTTTACCAACCACAAGGGACGTATTTCTTCTTCCACTTATTCTTTCAATGCTGTTTGAGTCTTTGCTACCTGATTGATCAGTCTGGATTAGTCATGAATTTCATCATCTCGAGCATCCAGAATACCTTGCACTCTTTTACATGTATGTAACCGAGTCTCTTACTAACAATTAAACACCTCGAAACAAATACTCAGTGGTAAAAGTCAGTAAGTAAACTCACGCAGTGACATTCAATTCAAACACAGAAACAGCGTCATGACTGCCAAATATTTACATTATAGGTGCATAACACAACTTGAACGCTTTGTTCGATGCCTGAGGCGAGTCGTGTTTGTCTTCATAGCGCTCGCTCAAATTGCACGACGACGACGGGTTGGCATAGACCATGTTGATCGCCATCTAAATTCGTTAGAAGCATCGTCTACGTTGCAGAAGCCACATCGAATCACAGGCGTGGCGTCGTATTCAGCGCTTGTCTTGTTGAAGACATTTCGGATACCAACGGCTAAGTGGCCTGCAATTCAAGTTGAATTGGCTATACGGAGGAGCTGAGGATATCACCAACAGCTTTACCGGCAACAAAATCACATTCGAAAACCCATGTCGGCCAAGTACCACAACTTTGACGCCTAGGATGGATCAATTATTCCTTCCCGCATGCATGCTCCAGTCCAAGTATGCATAAATAGAGGATCTACCGAGATCTATAAACAAGCAACCTTCTCTCGCAAGCACCGACTCTTCTCTTGCGGGGATTCATGGTCTGGAAATTACAGTCGTCCTTATCTACATGGACATGTTTGATAAGAGAAATGTCCCTTTTATGCGATGCACCCTCATCCCCTACGCAGTCGCCGCAAGGACTGTTTCATCTTGTCATTTCATTTACGGTGCACCCTTGTTCTGTGCTGTCTCAGGCCCCCCGAACCTGATGCATGACTTGGTTGACTTGGTTGTATCAAGATCAATGCCAGCGGTTTCGAGCTTTTTTTAACTAATTATCCTGTCTGCTGCCAAAATCCTAAAAAAAGACTCTGTTTCTCATTAGTGGCCCCTTGACGGGTCCACGGTCTCTCTCTCGGGCCCTCTCCCTGGATCGTCCACGCCCCCCACAATAACCCAAGTGAATGTCTCGTCAGCAGGTCTTTAATTTATATCTATTGATTCCCACGTTTTGCCCATCGGGCCTATTTTTCAAGATCAATCATTTTCTCGCACTCTCTACATTTTCATTTCTTATCTTATATTATCTATCTATCGCCAGGGTTGATACTTGTTTCGTGATTCTATCTATCGCATGAGTTGAATCTCTGCTCTGTTTACAAACTAACCATCGTCAACCGACTGTCCTGTCTCCTGTCTCTCCTATTTTATATCGACAATTAATATCGCCACCATGGGTCGCATCGCCTTTCTTTCGCTCCGAGCTCTGCAGCTGGTTCTATCATTAGCCAGTATCTGTCTGAGTTCGTATGGTACGTTGAACAATAAGCTTGTCTGAGAATACGGCGCAAACTAACATTCATTCTCAGTCGTTAACGATTACGACAAGCGAGCCCGAAACTCAGCGCCGTCACCGTTTAGCTTCCTCTTATTCTCGTCTATATTCTCCATGTTCTCAGTCACCTATCTCGTTCTTACTCCTCTATTCGTACCACGCATCTACCACCAATACGCCGCCGTCGTTGCCGAGTCCGTCAATGCCGCTCTATACTTTGCAGGCTTCATCTCGATAGCCGTGTTCATCGGATCGCTTGTTATGTGTCTGGGAACTGTTTGCTCCTGCGCTCGCGCCGATGCTGTTGTTGCTGCGGGTCAGTTCACGGCGTGGATCACAACAACGGCTTTCACGGCCAAGGATATGTTCAAGAATTCTTTCCAAGAACCCAAGAAGAATGCCGATGATCGGGAAATGGGACAAGCATGAAGGATGGAGCACCACCACATATGGGAATCGAGACCCCCGAATGATGGAAATATATCGAAAAGAATAGGATAGGGGGGTAATAATGACAGGCGTTTGGGCATTTTAGAGAAAGACAAATTGGCAGTGCCATTCATTCAATCATGGCCTAGCATGCTGTCCAAGGAGTATATCGGCATGGGAGATATCAAACATAACATACCCAACCTGCTTTTTGGGATGGGCATACTGGTGATACATACCGGGAAACCCGGCGTTTTCTGCGTTATACTTCGATGGCGTGCTGTAGTATTAGTAAATTGGCTGCTTATAGCTTGATATCAAAGTCAACAAGACAAGACGCTGACTGGCACTCGCACCGTTTTTTGAGTTGGACCGGCTTCTAATTCATTTACCAAGACATTGAGTTATTTTGTTCGTTTCGCTGTGATGGAATATCACGAGATTTTTACGTCGGGATAGTCAAAGAGTCCGGGACTCTCAGGTCGTACGAGACATATTAAGTCAGGTCAGATTCTAGAAGATATATAGACTGAGGTCGGGAGAACGGGCCGGTCGGTGGCTTGGAGTACGATGTATGTCTCAGGGCGTGTTTTCGCTTGTGTGACTGACTGACTAGACTGGTCAAGAGGAGGAACAATTGCACCATTTAGACCCTGGGGTTTGGTCATGGCAGGGGACGGGATCCTACTGAACGAGATCTCTTGTGCGTGTCCTGGAAAGAGTTGTATTGCCAGTAATTATATTGAGCTGATTGGACTGTATGTATGAGTCTCTTTAATGTCAGCAGCTTATCTTTTTAGAAACCAATCCAGTAATAAACAACACCCCGCATATCAATATCAATATCAATACACAGCTTCAACGACCACGGAAATACGAATATCTAAAATACGTAATTCTTTCTTACAATCCGGCCGAGAAGCAAATGGCCGGTCCAGGACAGACGGTTCTCGGCGGTTCTCGGCTATCGCATAATTGGCATCGACACGACTTATCCAGCTGTCAAACGACGATCAAGCCATTCGCCCAGCAACGAGCAGTTGAGACAGCTAAAACAGCGTGGGGAGCTTGCTTGACTCGATGGCGTGCTACGCGGGGTCTCTATAAACCATGCCCAAAGAGGTTTGGAGACATAGAATAAGGGACTTGACCTGAGTCTTGAGCACGGAATTAAAGGCGCGTTTGACAAAGTATAAAGAGTAATGACTTGATCTGCATTTTTGTTATTTCTGACTCTTTCTTTACTCTCTTGGTTTTGTAGACTAAACAAGATCTTCTCTTGATATTGTATTCCCATCATCATGGCTGACCAACTTAGCAACAACTTTGAGACACTGCAGCTCCACGCGGGGTATGTTATTACTTTATTCTCGGCTCCGATGACGGACCTTTCTCAACTTCTACAACCAAGCTGCAGTTCATGGCCCGAGAATTGAACTGACTGAATCTTAGAGCCGAGGTTGATCCTACTACCAAGTCTCGAGCTGTCCCTATCTACGCCACTACTGTATGCGACACACACTCCAGCTTCATATTCACCAATCACTCACTAATATTGTCTCTAGAGCTATGTCTTTGATGATTCTGCTCACGGAGCGAGGCTATTCGGTCTCAAGGAATTCGGCAACATCTACAGCCGTATCATGAACGTACGTTTCCCCTCAACCCAACTCAACCCAACTCCTAGCTAATACCTTCAGCCCACCGTCGATGTCTTTGAGAAGAGAATAGCCGCTCTCGAAGGTGGTGTCGCAGCCCTCGCCGCCTCATCAGGCCAGGCTGCTCAATTCCTCGCCATTACCACCCTCGCCCACGCCGGCGACAACATCGTCTCTACTTCCAACCTCTACGGTGGCACTTACAACCAGTTCAAGGTCTTCTTCCCCCGTCTGGGCATCAACACCAAGTTTGTCGACGGTGACAAGCCTGAGGACATTGCAGCTGCTATTGATGACAAGACCAAGGCTGTTTATGTCGAGAGTATCGGTAACCCCAAGTACAACATTCCTGATCTGGAGGCTATTTCCAAGGCTGCTCACGAGAAGGGTGTCCCCGTTATTGTAAGTCATGGTTTATGCTTGAACTCCAGAATCTAGACTAATAAACCATCAGGTCGACAACACCTTTGGTGCTGGTGGTTACTTCATCCGCCCCATCGACCACGGCGCTGATATCGTCGTTCACTCGGCCACAAAGTGGATTGGGGGTCATGGAACCACCATCGGCGGTGTCGTCGTCGACTCTGGCAAGTTCGACTGGGCCAAGCACGCCGATCGATTCCCTCAGTTCCACGAGCCCTCCGAGGGATACCATGGCCTCAAGTTCTACGAGACCTTTGGAAACATCACCTTCATCATCCGCGCCCGAGTCGAAATCCTCCGCGATCTCGGTTCCACTCTTAACCCCTTCGCCGCTCAGCAGCTGCTCCTCGGTCTCGAGACTCTGAGTCTCCGCGCTGAGCGACACGCCCAGAACGCCCTCGCCCTGGCTCGATACCTCGAGAAGAGCCCCTATGTCAGCTGGGTTTCGTACCCTGGTCTTGAGAGCCATCCTTACCACGAGACGGCTAAGAAATACCTCAAGAGGGGCTTTGGTGGTGTTCTGAGCTTCGGTGTCAAGGGTGGTGGTGCTGGTAGTGAAGTAGTTGATGGCTTCAAGCTTATTTCCAACTTGGCCAACGTTGGTGATGCCAAGACACTTGCTATTCACCCCTGGAGCACCACTCATGAGCAGCTGTCTGATGAGGAGAAGCGCAGCTCTGGTGTTACTGAGGTATGTTATTCTCTCTAGTGAACCCAAAGACACGTGACTAATAAAGAACAGGACCTGATCCGAATCTCGGTTGGCATCGAGCACATTGACGACATCATTGCCGATTTTGAGCAGTCCTTCAAGGCTGCCACAGATGCCACCACCAAGGGTGAGAAGAAGGAGATTCCCGTAGATGGCAAGGAGACCGAGGCTCCTCTCGCTCCTTAGAGGCCGGACTGGATGTATGAAAAGGAGGAGTGACTGATGAATGTCTTTACGAATACCCACTTAGGATACAAGGAATGAGAAAGCGATATTGTTTTTCCGTGACATTGCGCAGATGAAGGTTTCCATGGATCTCATCATGCTGGCTAAAAGACTTGAGAAACCCCTACTTCCATTCAGCGGCATCCTCCAAAAGAGGCTGCTTTCGCCGCTTCATGCCAACCCTTTACTCCAGTCTCCCCAGCTATAGCACGGGCTTGATCCAGAGTGATGTTATCATAGACACAATCATCTCCTGCATCCCCAGACTTTGCATCTTCCACCTTGTCGAGAGAAGGGTCACCAACTCCCTCTCCCTGAACGCCTTTGTCAGAGACACCTACGTCTTTAATGATAGTTGGCGAGTCCCGCAATCTCGTAGCAAGGACCAAGTCAATACCAAGAACCCCCTTGACTTTTGCACTCGTCTCAAACAGTGTATCTCGCTGGATCTCGAAACCATCCTCGACATTTCCAACCAATCCAACTTGTGCACACAGTATAACCTTATCAAGCTCATCTCTATGCTTGATGAGCCACTTTGGCATGGATCTAGAAATATTGAAGTACCTTTTCGGGATACTAGCATCCGGTCCTCGTTTTTCCACGGTTCTCTTTTTCACTTTAGGTACCCGAGCGGCGTTCCAGCTCATATCGTGGACCTTGTTGATTGTATTCTTTAGTTCCTTCATGACCGCTGCGGTTTGGAGTGCGTCTTCTTGTTGGATAATGACGATGGACTTGTCGAGTTCATCCATCTCAGTCGCGGCATCAACGAGGGATGGACAATCATCGCCGATTTCTAAGCGGACATTTCGAAAGTCTTGGATGAGCTTGCGGGCGTTTTCGATCAAATCGGCATTGTTATTAGCGGTCCGGATGAAATAAGATGCATGCCACGACTGAGAGGCTAGTTAGTAATTCCAGAGTATAATGTGAATGAGCACAACTTACCTTGTTGCAGAATGGCTCCATGCTATAATTTTAAGTATAAGTTGAAGAATAGAAGAGTTGGAGATGAATGAGCGAACAATCGGGGTCTCGTATGTTGAATGATGATGATGATGATGATGATACAAACGCTGTGACTCACATCAATCATGGCGAAATCTGCAGTCCCGTGACCACCACTCTACGTTCTCTCAGGCACTGAAACTCATTGGATTGCTACTGTATTGAATGAGAGTGATTCCTTCGGGCAAGGACATGGTGGCCAAGTTGCACTACCCTGCGTCTGCCAAGGATGAGCAGAGGAAACGGTGTAAATATGCGCAGGAAACGATGACTATCAATTGAACAGTACAATGTTATATTAATAGAATACATCAATGTTGATGCAAGTCATGAGAATAGTCAGTGATAATGGAGTAGAATGGCTGATGTGCTTGATATCAGATCATCAAGTATAGTATTGTTCAGCAAACTCATGTATTTGATGGTGAATTATGTATAGTATTAGCAAATATCTTAGACAAGAACTTCCAAACATAGCAATCAAGTCTTAGCAAAGAAAATAACTCAGAGGAACTGCCGAAACCAATCTTCTGTAAGATATGTGTGAATGGGTTAACACTTACACTTGCGTGTCTGGGGTGTAGTTATATCGTAGATAAAGCAGAGTTAAACAATAGTATAGTCAGTCCCAAATTCGGGTTTCAATCAAATAAAGAACAAAAGCTGGCCACTTGGCTATCCTGGGTCTCAGCAGCTTCGAGTTGCATCCATCATCCCACCCAGCAAAGCCAGGCAGGCAAACAAGATACCTCAAGCTGTATCATCATATACCCAACAATCACCTATGATGTTCCGAAGCTTTTTAGCAGTTTCACTGACTCAGTGAAGTTTACTTCAAGATTTATTATTATGTGATTCTCGTGAGTCAAGGTCTGGACGTGCTGTTGACTCAATCGGAGCCTGTCTTGAGCACATTCGAGAGTTTTACATTCCCCATTATTCAATGTTTCTATGATGCTTCCTTGGATACCATTCAACTACCTCATTCAAATTTCTAGTTCAGATATCACCGTGGTGTCTCATTCTCGCTGAGTTACATGAGTTACATGACCCAACAGCTCTTCATGGTGGTCTACAGGGTAGCTAACACACCACAATCCTCATGATTCGATCTGACATGTTTGCACAAATTGGTGATATTTACTTTGAAAAACTAAAGATGATGATCTCTGATGCTGATTTACTCATTGTATCAGGTAACACGGTAGAAACATCTACGCTGTGGCTGTATGTGAGCCAGTTTGGTTCCATTTCCACGAATCCCTACTCCAGAAGACTTGACTCCGATGAGTCTTTGACGTGTTTCTTATGATCCTCATGTAATATTATTTGCAGATTCTGTTTCAACCTTAAAAGAGAGTTATGGATTCGTGGGGAATAGCTGTATCATGAGCCATATACGTGAGGAAACTTCAAGCCCTCAATAACTTAATTCGATCGAGTGACTCACCAGCTGCATTGCCCTGACGAACTGCTTTGAGGATAAATACGTGAAATAGAACACAGTTATAATTTTATACTTTTAAATACGAGGTGCTAGTCAGTCTCATTGTTGAACTTGTTCATTCCAAGAATACAAACATATTAGCAATATAAACAAACCTAAGCTAATACCGCAAAAACAGGCCATCTCAACCAAACTCAAACCCTTCAACCCACCCTAGCCAATTTGTCATTTCTAATTAATAGAATCCATCGTTTTAAACAATTTAGTATAATTACTAACGTCAAATACCCCATAACCAGCCACCCTAATAACCAGCCACTAACTAGCCACCCAAATTTACTACTAGCTACTAAATAAACTATAACTTTAAAATACTATAACTTTATTAATAAAATTCCTATAAAATTCATTTTATTATTAATTAATTTAAAATACCTTAATTAATTAAAAGCAATATTACTACTATAATTTTAAATATATAAAACAGTCTATTTATTAATAAAGCTATAATATGCTATAGCCTTAACTATTTGACCCTTTAAGAATATATTAAAGGTAGGAAAGGATTAGAATAATATAATAA
>JABFFJ010000617.1:0-14727 GCA_013623715.1 Fusarium verrucosum | reverse complement strand
TAACCTTACTTTACTTTTAAGGCAATATTATATTTAATAAATATTAAACTGCTTAGTGATCGCGTACTTGGAGTTTCTTATCTAAGAGGTCAAAGTCTAAAACACTGCCCTCTAAAGGAAGAGCCTATATATATGTATGTATGTGTGCGTGCGAGTGTGTCAAATATGATAGCTCTTTACAGAATGCAACCTTCTGTATTCCCTACGGGTCAAGGGTTAAATTCAATTCTCGTATAAAAGTTTATCTCCTCTTTTGGCCGACAAAGGCATGAGCTGTTACTATGAGGGGAAAACAATGTTGGATCTGGGGCTGGCTGAGGTTCAGCCGTAGCTTGATATGTGATATCGGCTAGCGCGGAAAGCAGGCACCTACATATGCACTTCTGCCAAAGTGTCACACCGTATCACGCTGCTTACAGGATATTTACGCACATCTCGCGTATTGAAGGTAATATGCACTACATTAATAATCATCTATGGAATGGTTTCATATGGATATTCCTTTCTTAGGTAGGCTAGCTACTTATATCTCTTTTGCTCTAGGCCCGATTTTAACATGAAATCTCGCAAGTTAAGAGAGAAACCTAAGAACTTATGAATGTCTAGCTGTCTGACTGATACTACTGAGAGACACATTCCTTACATTGATAGTTATGTTGAGAGAGGAAGACTCAATAGTCTGGACCGCGTTCTAACGCGCTGAGGCTGAGACAGTTCAAGCCGGAGCACCTTCCTAGTGACCTGAAACGGATACTCGACGAAACCTAGCTACGTTCTCATGCGGGTTTGTACCGTGGCTGATATTAAACCAGCTGAATAGCCAGCTTAGAGTAAACCTAAACTCGATGTTATTTACATATGTGGTATGTGGCCTGGTACAAGATACTAGATCCTGTATACGCCCCATACTCTATTAAGAGTGGCCTGCTTTGTAATTGCCCTGAATCAGGCCATACCAGCGATTGTGGCTAGCTGATGGATATAACTAGCTTAATTAGCTATATAGTAAGTCATACATGTCGGTTATATTTATCCAAACGGACCTATGGAATAGAGCGCAGGCTGCGACTAAGCTAGGTTAGAGTAGTGTCTGAAAACTAGAGTATGTTGAGCGAATGGCTGCCTTGCCAGCTAGGTAATGAGTATATATAAAGGCGTAATACTGTTGTAAGAAATGTCTGTTGCTATACTAAGGCAAAAGTTTATCTGCATTAAGCTCTTAAGCCGCCAAAAGAAATATATTAGCTATTATTTATTAATATCCTCCTCATCTTAATAGGGGGTATTAAATTGCTAAGAAGGGATATAGATGCAGAGTGCTAGGAGCTGAGACCTAACTGTAGTTAGTATAGACTGGTGAGCGAAAAAGAGTTAAGCCAAGTCACTACATCAGTTGGCGTTTAGTGGCTGGCTGAGCTTATTGATCACATTCCCTTAGGCTGGCTACATAGCACCCTTAGGCCAGAGGGACAAACATATGCTTCTTCCATAATCTGGTTTAAAGTTGACGGACTGTCAAATAAGAAAGTTACAAGATATATAGCCCAGTAGTAGTTAGATATAAATATATAACCCATAGATTCCATGGTATTTATAGTAGACCACTAATGTAAAGTAAGTATTTTTCTAAATGCTATACTGTACTCTTCCTATACTAGTATAGGTTATTATTGAGTTACGGGCTGATATGTATAGTAGTCGTATGTTACATATAGAGTTTGGGTTCTATTTGCCTGTAATTAAGTATCTGTGGAATGTACCTAAGATAATAATGTCTTGCAGGGCTGTATCCGATTGGCTTTATCTTTATACTAAGACCTACATATTGCTGATTTCTGCTAGGTTATCATGTCAGCAACCACCCTCTACTACATATAGATGTGGTCTAGAACTCTCTCTAGAACTAGAACTAGCTAGTGTGTCAGCTGAAAATCAAACAATAGCTGATATGGCTGGCTAAATAGGACTACTTAGGCTAGTACAAGCCGAAGGTGGATAGATTGTGGCTGGTTTATTGGTGTACCGGGCTAGCTAAGCCAAGACACGGGAAAGATGCGCTAACGCATTAAACAAGCCTCATTAGAAAATTATAGCTGAACAATAAAAGAAGACAGGGGATATGACAACAACAGTGTGAGACTGGAGCGACGGTAAAGGAGAATATGGATTTAGAAAAAGTATAAGTATATCAACTCCTACTGCCATTTACTCCCTAACACTCTATCAATCCACCAACTGAATTGAGTCAATCCATCTCATAGGTCGCATTTTCTCCCCATATATTATATTTCACCAAGTCTACAGTACCAGCGTCATTATGGCTTCCGCTGCTGCCGATGCTGCTTCACTCTTGACCAACGTCTTTGGCGAAAAGATTGACATTGGGAAAATTGTCCAGAACTTCGACTTTAGTAAGGCAAGTGCGGTCAGTCTTAAGATGATTTCGAAGTATGTTAACAGTATAAAAAGATTAATGTTCGAGACTCAAAGTCAGATGAATACCTGCATACGGACCTTGCTCCGTCCTTTGCTAAGGATGGAAAGGAACTCAAAGAGTCAATGAAGGCAATTGATGATCAGCTAAAGATTATGATTGCTGGAACAATGAAGATTCTCTCATCCCAGAAGGATAAGAGCTGGGATGCTGTTTTACACACCATGATGCAGAACGAGCTACTTAAACCTGATGATGCACAGATTGCGCGATCTGATAAGTTTATAAAGAATAGCTCAAACGATTTCAAGTTTGATGGTGGGGCTGATGCGAGTATTGTTAGGGAGGTAAGATTCAATATTCTCGTATTTTTTAAAAGTTTTATTTGTCCTCTTTATGTCTTTCCCTAATGCTTCCCCCTTTTACCTTACTGAGTAGAACATAACTAATATTCTGGAATAGGTTCAAACCTGGTTCCAGACCCTGATATCTGACCCTGATGTCATTGCAAGCACCAAGATTAACATAGATGTTCTGGCAAATATTGTTGCTCAAACTGGGGCAACGGTTGACAGCTTTGAAAGCTTTTTTGCCAAGGACGAGCATCACGAGCAGACCTTGATCGACATTGGCGTGCTCCGCTTTCCTGATATTGATACCCCTTACTTTAAGGTATGTGTCATTGATCCCTGCTGAGAAGATGTATTTGGTAATCTAATGGGTAAACAGCTGTACCGTATCAAGTTAGTTGCTTGGTCGGATTCGTCCCGTATTCTCTTCTATTCAGATGACAAGAATGGAATTACTGGAGGTATGTACCAGAGTTATATGGGGGGCTAACTTTGGCTACGAATGAGGAGCGATGCTGACCTGGGAATAAATTTAGAATATAACTGTCGAGTTTTCCGACCCCGGCCCAGTGTCATCGACGGTTTGACTGGAGCTGCCCGTGCTAAGGCTGTTGATACCTTTAACGCCATGTTTTCCTAGAGCGATCCCTATGCGGTAACATAGTATAGTGAATGACTTGGTCGAATGTCGCATTGGGCGAGAGTCAAGGTGTTTATATGAAGTGTGTGAAAGTGTGTGGTTTGGGAGGTAGTTGAATGCATAAATAGGATGTTTTTGCTGAGGTACGTTGTGCCGCTTGGAAAATGATGCTAGTCCCGATTTAAGATACGGGCGCACTTGAAAAGGTCACGGGATATTCAAATCAAGATACCCGACATACATCAATGCCGACGGTCTTCGTTATGTATACGGAGCAACTTAATTTCCGAGGCCTTACTAACTTAGGCCATATTTACGACAGTCAGAGGCAGTCCTTTTCTTTTCTAGGAGAGGAGTGGGATACAAAACAGCCACCAACAGGATGAGCCCAGCCATGATTTGTGCGTTGGCCTCTCCGCACTGGGGTAATGTGGACCGACATCAACTAGGTGCAGATCGATCTTGTTTGTTTTGCATCAAATCTCGGATCTTATCAGTCCACCCATAACGTTATCTGAGTAATATCGGAAGCCTTCCTTTTGTCCAGGGGCCCGCATAACAGGACCACTCAGCCAACAGGACAAGGGGCTCGCCGTGTGGATGAATCAGCATGTAAGACATGCTATTTTGTTGAGGTTACAGAAGGATAACCTAGGCAATAGGATACGTGCAGATTGTTGTTGGTTGTGACAGGTTGGGTTGTTTGGGTGGTTGTTGGTCCTGTTGGGCAGCCAGCCACTGGCAAGATGGAAACTTCTCATAGACACAAAAGAACGTATTTGTCGCTCTCTGTTGTCGTTCACTTCTACCAGGAGCTTCGTTAATAGCTACCTGCTTTTGCCTGTTCATTCATCTTCATCTCTATCTAATCTCATATCATCTCTCGCATCTTTTCTTATACCATGCGCGCTACAACGGGCTCAGATCCGGAGCTCAGTGAATCTCCTACGCTATTTTTCGCCGAAACGAAATCGCTGGGCACTGGTGATAAGTCTCCATCCACGAGGCCTGTCGCCGGCACCGAATCCGATGGCTCGACCTCCCAAGACCCCGAGCCCGGTGCGGCTGCTGGCAGAGCAGTTCAAGAGATGAGCAATATCCGCTGGCTCAGCGTCTGTGTCGGCCTGTACTCTACTGCCTTTTTATATGGCCTAGACGCAACCATCTCAGCCGCTGTACAGGGCCCTGTTCTGGCTTCCCTAGGCTCACTCGATTTGCTGCCGTGGATCGGCACTGGATTTATGCTCGGCTCCGTCGCCACCATCTCACTGTTCGGCTCTCTGTACACCAGCCTCGAGGTCAAATGGCTGTACTTGTTCAGCATCCTCACCTTTGAGGTCGGCAGTGCCATTTGCGGCGCAGCTCCCAATATGGGTGCCATGGCTGTCGGTCGTGTCGTGGCAGGAATAGGCGGATCCGGTATCTACCTTGGGTGAGTGCAAAGAAAGATGATAATATCAAGTCAAACACTGACCACCGAGAGCAGAGGTGTGAACTACATTTCAATGTTCGTGTCTCCAGCCAAGCGACCTGTCTACACAGCTTTAATCGGCACGTACGTCTATCCATTCATTCATTAAATCATACCTTGGAAACTAGACGATTTGTATTAATGACTCTAACTAGATTCTGGGGTTTGGGCGCTATCCTCGGACCCGTCATCGGCAGCGCATTTGCTCAGAGTAAAGCAACTTGGCGATGGTAAGTGCCGACAACAAGAAATGCTTCAATCTTTATCACCAACTGATGGCAATCTTTGTCGTTTACAGGGCCTTTTATATCAACCTCGTCATCGGAGCCATCATGGCCCCCATCTACATCTTTTGGTTTCCGCGCTACGGTGCACACCACCACGAGCCAATTCTCCCACGCATCAAGAACATAGACTGGCTAGGCGCTTTGCTCAATGTCGCCACCTTCTCCCTCTTTGTCACATCTTGTACACTCAGCGGCTCTGCGCACCAGTGGAACTCAGCCACCGTCATCACTCTCTGGGTCATGACTGGTGTTGTTGTCCTCCTCTTCGCACTGCAACAGTGGACTGCGTTCTTGACGACAAGGGAAGATCGTATTTTCCCTGTCTGGTGCCTTGAGAGTCGCTCTCTCGTCCTATTGTTTGTAGGGACTGCGGGCACCAGCGCCATCCTCAACGTTGACATGTACTACCTGCCTCTGTATTTCCAATTTACCGCCGGATTGGACCCCATGGAAGTTGCCGTGCGTCTTCTGCCGTTCGTTTGTTTCATCATCCTTGCCACTATGCTCTCCGGGGCTATGATGACCAAGTACAATCTTTACGCTGCTTGGTACACCGCTTCTGGTATAATTGCTTTAGTCGGGGGCGCGCTGCTAGCACGGATCGACGTTGCTACACCAACAAAGGAGATCTATGGTTTTGAGGTTTTGGCCGGGTTTGGCTGTGGTCTGACTTTCCAGGCCGCCTACGCAATCGCCCTTGTAAAGGCTCCGATGGAAAAGGCACCCTCAGTCCTCAGCTTCATCAACGTGGCGCAACTTGGCGGTGCTGCCATATCACTAGCGATAGCAGGTTGCCTATTTCACAATGTCGGCTTCAACACCATGCAGAGTGCCCTTGACGGAAGGGGATATCGCTCGTCCGAAATTCACGATGCCCTTGCTGGTGGATACTCGCCTATTATCAGTGACAGTACCTCTGAGGTCCGTGCCATCGTCACTGATGCTATCGCCAGCACCCTTGGGAAGGTCTACATCTTGTCCGCTGTAGCAGCTGCGGCAATACTCCTATCGGGACTTTTGATGCGGTGGGAGAGGGTGAAAATGGGTTGAAGCGTATCACAGTCAACAGACACGACCTGCCTGAGGAGAAGGGATTTGTCCACATGGCAGCTCCTGAAAAATGAAAGGATAAAATATTGGATTGAACATGGCGGGAGATCATACAGTTGTTTTGTTACGATTCCTTTCATTAAAAGCCTAATCACCAAAGGCCTGATTCACGAAAAGAGTAAAGGGTAAAAGCATTTTAATACACCATTCTCTCGTTTTGTATTTACGCTTGTTGAAGATAATTGACGCCAATCAATAATGTCCTGTTCGTCTGCCCTCGATGGAAAACAAGACCCTTTACATACCTGCTTTACTACGTTGATATAGATTTAGATGCAGCCAAAAAGACATCTAGTATTAGTACCATTAATGGCGCCACTTGGTCTGCGCATATCGTAAGCTAACAGAAATGCCAATCCAACCTGTTCTATCTGGTGAATTAGTACTACTACACACAGATTGATGGCCGAGTATTTCTTTCTGTAACGCCTCCGTAAAATCCCGTCAGGTACTCCGGCTTGACTGATGCTTGTGTGAACATCTTGACCATATCACACCGAAGTGAGATGTTAGCCCCTTGAGCGTCACTGCACTAGAAGCAGTCGGCAGAGAGCAGATATGGGGGGCGGCAATGATCAGATGCGGAAATAGCAAAAGGCTAGATTAGGCGGCGTGTGCTACAAAGGTTCTTCGGCCTTTATCAAATTCGTCACTTCTCCGCCATCTTGCTGGTCTGGTTAGCGTGCTGCTTATCAATCTCAGTCCTCATTTCGTAGTAAGCGACAGAACTGTGCTGTCAATTATGGCTTTCGCCAAGTCTCTGATATATAGTTTACAGACGAAACAGCCTCTTTTCCAGCAAGTTTCCAATACAGCACCAAGACTGGAAATTAACTGTAGAATTACCGTCCGATCAAGATAAACATTCTCACCTCGTTTCTCACAGTTTCCCATTATTTCTCTAACCATGGAGTTCATCATGTATCCAGGCATACAGCCCCTCTCACTTTTCACTGGCGTTCTCAGCTACGCTGCATACTTTTTCCATGGCGAGCATCACATGTACGCCCTAGGTTACATCCAAGCTCACACAATCCTGTTTGCATCTTCGGTCTTCATACTATATCGACTAGGGTCTACCCTAGTCGAGGCCTTGTTACAGACACTCGTGTACGATGGGTTTTTCTTAGCCGGTTTATTTGGCAGCCTTCTTGTGTATCGTGCCTTTTTCAATCCGCTCAACGTCTTTCCTGGGCCTTTTCTCGCCCGCATTGCCACCTTTTGGATAAGCTTTCGAATCAAAAGGTTGCGAATTTACAAGACTCTCGAGGAACTCCACGGCAAATATGGCCACTTCGTGCGCATTGGCACCCAGGAGGTCTCAATCACGCACCCAGATGCAGTAGTGGATATTTTCGGAGCCAACTCAGTGTGCCAAAAGAGCACATGGTATGATATCAGCAAACCACAAGACTCGGTTCTTCTTCGACGGTCGTTTGCAAAGCACTCGGAACGACGAGCCATCTGGACTCGAGCCTTCTCTGTCAGTGCAACGAGGGGCTATGAGACTAGGTTCCACCCATACAGGGCCAAGATGCTCTCCAAACTCGACGACCTCGCTGGGCAGCCCGTGAATATAACCCACTGGCTGGGGCTATATTCCTGGGACTCGATGAGCGATCTGTCGTTTGGCCATTCGTTCGGCTTGCTGGATTCCGACGAACATCACTGGGCAATGAAAGTCCTTGATAAAGGTATGAGCATAATTGGGCAACACCTGCCGATGTGGTTTATTCGTCTTGGCACCGCAATCTATGGCGGCAATAAGGACTTTAAGGTTATGCTCGAATATTGCCATGAGCAGATGCTCCTGAGATATAATGTTTGTGCCCCTCTTCCCACTCTAAAGCATTATGATTCTTGGATCTAATGAGAATTACACAGGCCAAGTCTGAGCCCGACGTGGCAGACGTGATGAGTACCCTCTTTGTGCCATATAAGAAAGGGGTTCTGCCATTTGATAAGACCGCGGAACATCTACTAGCTGGAGAATCACACCTTCTTGTCAATGCTGGAAGGTAAATCACAGAGAGCATGTACAATTAGACCAGGAACTTACTGACATCTGTATCTAGTGATACTTCTAGAATCACCATGATTTGCACATTGTTTGTACTTGCTCAAAAGCCTGAGCTTGTCGAGAGATTGCGCAAAGAATTGGAACCCCATATCCCTAACGATCCTGAAGAGATGATTATGGACGACAAAATCATGAGTCTTGACCTTCTGAATGGCATCGTTCAAGAAGCTCTTCGCCTCTACCCTCCTAGTCCTAGCCATCCAACCCGCGTAACGCCTCCCGAGGGTGCCGTCATCGCAGGTCGATTTATCCCCGGCAACACTCAAGTGATGGCCCCTCAGTACATTATCGGACGAGGTAAGAGCTCCATTCTATCTAGAAATATTCTTTATGACACATGCATTAACACAACTCCTCACAGACGAGCGTATCTTTCCCCGCGCAACTGAGTTCATCCCTGAACGCTGGTACAGCATGCCAGAGTTGGTCAAGGACAAGAATGCTATTGCACCGTTTTCACTGGGGCCTATGAACTGCGTTGGGAAGCGACTCGCGCTAACCAATATTCGAGTCACCGTGTCATCGTTTGTCATGCGGTACAACCTGAGCCTCTCCAAGACCCAGGCTGCTGATCCTCAACAAGCTTTCGAAGATGGGTTGTATGAACATTTTAGTCTCCAGTCAGGCCCCTTGTGGCTGATCTTGGAGAAGCGACAGAAGTAACAGGGAAGAAGTTCGACTATGGGAGACCGGGTTCGAAATGGAGGTGCAATGGATAGTAGTGGTGAAGTTTGGGCAGTTTGTATCTTTGCAACTATTCTAGTGAACTGGCTACAGCCTAGATTTCATAGTTACGTAAAAATAGTAGAATGCAAACGATTTTAGGGCTTTCTATCTCAACTATACAATAAATTCTCTAATGCTGAAATATGATATGGGCGAATGGTGATAACGACAGGACCTATAAAAGTCAATGGCAACTTGTTCTCCTTGAACTTAGTAGGCCAATGAGACTCTGAGCTCAGATCACTGATAATGAACATTTCCTTCCGCATCATAGTCAGCGATAGCACCATCTCGGCCACGAAGCCTTAATACTACTCATGATTACATTTACATGGCACTTTCTAATCTCAAGGTCAAAGCGATCTAGCTAATCAGTCTAAGCCGGTTTCTTTATAAACCATTTGATAACACTATATTGATTGTCATCCAGTTTGGTGCCTCTCGAATTTACCAGTTGACTCTATCTTTGTTTCCTCGGTATCGTAGGGGGGTAGCTAAATACATCCTTTTGATGGTCAAAGGACGATAGGAACAGGAGATAGAGATATCTAAATGCCCCGACACTAATTGAAGAAGCAACTATAATGCCTGCCCAGAATGCATACCGAGTGTTCTGGCTCAACGTGGTCGGAGGTTGGGGGAAGGATATATTCTGTGCTGACGGAGTGTAGTAGTGAGACAGAACCGCCCCTATAAACGAGGTAGCGATAATGGTTGCTGTCAACCTCACCCGGGGAGTATTCAACAGCTGAAAATCTGATACGGCGCTCTGTGTGCGCTTTCTCGTCTCAATAGGGGAAGGAAGAACGTGACCAAGGCTTCCTGCGATGTTGCCAACGTAGTATTGCTGCATTTTCCCCATGTTATCTTCGCTGTGGCCCGCGTATTCATACGCCTCTGTACCATCAGTACCAGCGCTCCTTTCAAGAGCGTCCACACCGCCCGGGTGGTCTGAGCTGAACGCAGTGAGATTGTACACTGTAAAAACCCGTCAGCTCTGAGACGAAAACATCAGTCTCACTATGGAAATGTGTTGGCTTACCGCGGCCATAAACTGCTATCCATAGCTTGTCCAGAGTCCCATGTTCGGCTAATTCTTCAAGTGTGATGACACTTTCGCTGATCGTGGTATTACCGGACGGCATCATGTCTCATTTTGTAGAGAGGGATAGAACGAGCTTCTGCGATATTATAAGAACAACGTTTACTCATTACTCGGATATTATTCATTCATGTTTCTTGGGACCCAGAAGTCGTAGTGGTCACCATTACTAATACCTAGCGGCCTTCCCAAAATAATCATTCGCCGTGGTCCCAAAATGGGAGTGTCAGACAAGCGGGATTATCACATACTCGGCCTAGTCGAAAAGGTACAAAGGCCAACCCTACATAATGTCCCTAGCTTACAACTATTCTAAATGAATACAGTCGAATTTTAGCAGAAACGAATTTGTGTCGCCAGAGCAGTGTCTTGCCCAAGACAATTCCCAAGATGTACAAAGCATTTTCTATTCAACACAGGAACCACCATGACTCCCACAGTATGGACCTATCCTCATTCACCAGCCTGGAGCAACTGACGAAATCCTTGGCTGATACCTTTGGGTTTGCCGATACAAAAGGTACGTTAGGATAGTAGCTGTGGCTTAATTGACAGCTTGCGTACTTGGTGCATTCTGGACTGACTCTATATAGCATTGTGGCTCGTCGACCAACAAGGCGGTCATATCTCGACTCTAGAGGATGTACAAGAGACCAGGGGCACAGTCCAAGTACGCCCAACACGCTATGGGGCTATCCGCGAGCCCCCTGGGCCTCGCTTGCTACCCTTTGTTGGCAACCATTACGAATTATATCCAGACGTTCTTGGAAACTATGACCGTTTATTCTCGCTGTATGGGCCCATGATAAAAACTGTAAACATGGGGACAACGATCTATCATACCAACGACCCCAGCATCTCCCGTCACATATTACGCGAAGACAAGCTCTTCACCAAATCTACGTCCGACCCATCACATCCGCTGCACTACATGGCCGATCAAGACTGTCTGTTTACCTGCGACAGCGCATCCCCTGCCTTTGCATCGAGCCGCAAGTTTGTAGCGCCAACAATGTCGCCACGTGCTGTGGCTCATTTCACACCACTGATTCAGGACGCTGCGCAATCTGTCTTCCCAGCGTTTGACCAGCTCGCAGAGGGAAATCTAGCCATCAATGTCTACCAGTACATGTTCAAACTCGCATCACAAATCATTTGGCGGGTGGTTCTCGATCAGGATCTGAAACACTTCGAGTCGCCAAAGACCCCTCCATCACTACCTATCCGATTGTTTGGCCAGTATCTCTCGTTGATGAAAAAGGCGTCACTACAGCCGCAGTGGATCAAATATCTACCTTTCGGAAATGCCGTGAAATTGAAAAGCGTCCGTCAGCAGGTGCTCCAGGTCACCGAACATGCCATGAATGCCTCCATCGAAAAGGATGGAGCATCCCTACTTCTATCCGACCCTGAGGCCATCAAATCTGCCACTTGCGTTGCAGATTTCCTATATCGTGCCGCTGATAAATCCGGGAAACGGCTGCCGCAAGACCTGGTGCTGGCCAACGTCGTGGTGACTTGCGGAGCAGGTTTCACCACCAGCTCGTCGCTATTATCCTGGGCTCTATATGCCCTCGTCCGATACCCTGGCAACCAGGAACGTCTATTTAACGAGGTATCTCGTCATCATTCTAAACCAAGCATTGAAAAACGCTGGACATATGACGAGATTCATGGCATGGAGTTCCTTGATTGCTTCGTGAAAGAAGTCCTCCGTCTCCACAGCCCTAGCTTCCAGACAGCACGCAATGCCAAGCAAGACGCAATCCTACCAGGGGGTTACTTTATCCCCAAAGGCTCTGTTGTCATTGCGTGCTTTCCCAGTATACAAAAGAATCCCGCCCATTGGGACAATCCATTGCGGTTTGATCCTGACCGCTGGATGGAAAAGGGCTTCGCAACACAGCAAGCCCATGGCGGATCATACACGCCGTTCGCAGCAGGAGGTCGGGGATGCGTTGGATTCACATTGGCGCTTACTCAGGTCAAGATAGTTTTGACAGAGTTGATATATCGATACGAGTTCTCTGACGAGTCGCTGGAAGCTGTTGTATACGACCCGGAATTCTTAGTGGTGCGGCCATTAAATTTCTACGCTGGGATAATGAGACGAAAAGAGCCGCATGGAGTTAATTAGCTAAAGACTCTAGTTCTAGAATTAAAAGAGGGCGTTGGCACTTGGGCTGCTATGTAACTTTCTGGTTGCACTATTGTTCACTCAGAAAGCTCCCATTCACTAAGTTAATAGGATTGTAACTATTGGTCTCTTTCCATCTGTTTTGAAACTAAACACTGAGACTTACATATAGTTTGACTACTGCATAAGGCATTGATAAACTGTTTATAGTCAGGTGCCCAGCTTAAGAGGAGTGACTAAAGTGCTAGGCAGCTACAACTTAGTATCTCCCCCATTAACAGCAGCAGCATGCTCATAAACAAGCGGCTGGGCCTCATCATCCTCAAGATAAATCGTGTTTCCGTCATCGTGGTTCTTGCCATACGAGTATCCAGAGTAGCCAAACTGCCAGTACATGTCACTCATCTCTAGATCCAGAGAGGCCGTCTGCCACTTGCTCAAGGTAGCCACACGTGTGGACTTGTCAGTCCAGCCGTATTCCTCATGCAGCACTGGCTTTCCAGCAGAGGCACCAGCTGCGGCGTGGTCTTTGATCCATTGGACTACCCAATCAGATGTTTTGCTCCAGTATAAAGGATATGAGTGGAATGTGTTGAAGTCAATGTTTGGAAGATCAAGTTCAGCGTCAAAGTCAGTTCCATCAGCGCCGTTGTAGGTCCAGTCGTCTGAGTCCCTGTTGAAGCCACCTTCACTTCCAGTAGTGACAAGATGGTCAGGATCAATGGACTTGATATAGGTGCTCATCTCATCGACCCAGGCGGTGATAAGCTCAGGGCCGCAGTCGGGGCCACGGGGAAGATTCCGAGAGGCATCAGCACCGCAACGAGGCTCATTGGCAATCTCCCAAGCGAAGACGGCAGGGGATTCCTTATATCGGTTGACGACAGCTGAGATGTAATTTTTGAATACCTTCTTGATCGCAGGCAGACGATAGAACTGTTTAAATCCCTGTTAGAGTCTATGATCGACGATAATTTGGAACACTCACATCATCATGGTAGCGGCCGCCGAGGTTGACGGTATAAACATCCATACCGCCATAATCAGCCCAGTTGTTTGTCAAGGCCAGAATGAGCTTCATATCCGTGGCTTCAGCAGCCTCGATAACAACGTCAAGCTTGCTCAAGTCGATTTTGACCTTTCCATCTGATTCAAAGAATTGCATGACTGTGTCTTCAGCGCCAGTGTTATACTGGGGCAGACCACCAGACACAAAGGTTCTGTTATTATCGTGGAACGCCCACGTGCGCATGACCTTGAGACCTGCGTCTTTGGCAGCCTCCAGGCCAATCTTGACATCGTTGTAGTGATCATTCCCCCACTGCGACAGTTAGTGTTGTGTTTCATCTGGATATGTATTGTAAAGTTCCCACAATGTTGAAGGGTAGATAATAAGCATTACTACCGGCGAAGAAAAAGTCTTTCCCGTCAAGAGAAAATTTGTCACCGTCAGTAGTGACAAACCCAGCTGGTACAGCCAGTACTGGAGCGGCGGCAAAGGCACCAGCAATAATAATGGGAGCAAACTTCATGGTGACATGTGAAGAGCGATGAGAGTTGAAGGTCGAGATAAATACGGAGTTATTGCATATTTTATAGCCGCTACATTTGGCTCGTCCTCTACATGCCATTCCCCTCATCTACCCATCCTCATGGGGTGATAAATAGAGCATATCGGAGCTCAACATCCCGTGATAGCCGGATTTGGAAACCGCCCAGAGGATCTTCATGCTTTTATTAACGGGCCGGAATGTCGTGACAATTGATTTGGTATGTTTTTACTAATCCCAAATGTGTATTTTTCGACTTGTGGGAGGTAGTGAGATATATCAATCTGCAGCATCTCGACTCGACCGTTGTATTATGCAGCGGGCAGAAAAAACAGCTCAACAATGTGGTCATTCTGTGTACGTCTTAAACTTGGTAAAGGTAGCTGTGATTTCATTAGTTCAAAACCACAATGGTTTAGGAAATAAAAAGCTAATCTTCTCTTATATCAATAAAGTAACGAAAGCTGAGAATTGAAGGATTACAAATAGTACTTTAGTGGCACTGAGAAATATCATCGCTTGAATTCATAATTTATTTGTTGATCCGGTCTAAAGTCGATCTTCAATCGATAGCGTAGATTCAATGGAAGTTGATTAAGCAGTACCGTAAATTCTCAGTAAATTCCCTACGCCCTGTAAATACTGCCAATAATAATCTGAGCCTATAGTTAGTCAGATTAATTAAAGAATCTAATGCTATTATCTCTAAACTGGATTAATATAATATAATTTACTGGATTGCTACTAGTGGTTCATATATTCGAGCCCTATATTGAAGAAGCTTTTGTATTTAACTGCAAAACTAATCATCCTCCGTAACCTTTATCTAACCTTTATATC
>JABFFJ010000615.1:0-14148 GCA_013623715.1 Fusarium verrucosum | reverse complement strand
AATTAACTAGATATTTATTAATCTTCTAGCTTAATATCTAGTAGGCTAATAAATAGTTATTTTAACCTACTTTTATATCTAGCTTTTACTATATCTATCTTATATCTAGTTTTTCGGCTATTTTAGTCCTAGGGCTAAAAAGCTATATTATATAATTAACCCCGTAAAGGAAGGGTATTTCTATAAACTAGAATAACCCTATTAGGCAAGCCCGATTATTTGCCGGATCGAATCTGTGTCCGGACGTTTCATATAGATCAGGGCCTTAGTAATAGACCCAGAACGAATTTTTTCGAGCAAGTTGGCCGAAAGTTTATAAGGTCGGGTAAAACAGGGATGTGTCCCAAAAATGGGCCTGCCCAGACACCTCAGCCTAAGCTCAGCCCGCCTCAGCATGAACTCAGCTTAGAGCGGCAGGAGCTAAGTCCTAGAAACGGAAATGGATTTTGGCATTCTTGAGTTTTGTCTCCGAGTTTATTGGTATTAAATGGCCAAAAGAGTGAGAAAAGAATGAGGCCTGCGAAGAGGCAGCCAACTCGTAGCTGGTCAGCTTTGCGACAAAGGTGCCTGAGGCATAGTCAGGCACCATTCTTGCATATTCGTATTTCCCAAGACAAGGACAATTGGCTTAATGGGCTTGGTTTTACATAAAAGTCTGTACGAAATAATCGATAAAGGGAATCTCCATAATTTCATCCCCCAGGGCCTATTAGCCATGTACATATAGGCGATACTTTCTGTTCCATTCTTTCCTTGTTGCAAAACTCAAGACGGGCGCTTAAAGTGCACCTTTAGCTCCTCCCAGCTATGCTTGTTATAATCCGGCTGTACCTTTTTACACGTCTCTAGTCCCCAATCCGTGATGTCCAACATCAACTTGCTCTCAAACATAAACTCCATACTTCCCTCCCCAACCTTCTGCGGTTTCGACTCGGCATTACTCGCCCTCTCAAACGAGTCTGCATCAGGTCCATGCGCCGACATGATGTTGTGAAGACTAGCTCCAGCAGGATGGAAACCACCGCCTGTATTTGCGTCGTATTGTCCGCAGGTCAGACCCATAAACTCGGACATGGTGTTGCGGTGGTACCACGGTGGGCGGAAGGTGTCTTCTTGGACGAGCCAGCGTGGGGGACAGATGACAAAGTCGGCGATTGCGGTGCCTGGGTGATCTGATGGACGGTGAAGATGGAGGGGTCTGGGTGGTCGAAAGAGATGCTGCCGATTGTTGAGAAACGACCCAAGTCGTATTTATAGGGATAGATTGGTACAAGTTAGCAGCCTCACCCCCAAGAACATACTTTGATGAATGTGACGTCGAGATCGTTACTTACACCTGGATAGGCGGTTAGCTTCTCATAGATATAAAATCATGCGATCAACTCACTTCCCATGCCATGCCACCACATCAAACGGCGTATGGCCCTGCTGCGCAACAAACAGCTCATTGTTGAACTTGTTCAGGATAGTCCAAGTACTCTTGGTATCCTCATCAAAGTCCGCAATAGGAATCTGAAAGTCTCTAGGGTTAGCCAGACAGTTGGACCCAATAGGTCCCAATTCTGGTAGGGTAAAATGGCCCTGATACAGCTCAAGGATATAACCCCTCACAGGCCCGGCTGGTAGGGTAACACGATATCTGAGACCGCGGGGAATGATGGCGATTTCATTTGATCGGACGAGAAGTCGACCGAGTTCTGTTCAGATTTCCAAGACTCCATTCTGAGCCACGATGAGCATCTCACCGTCAGACGAGTACATAGCTGTATTCTCATCCATGTCCCGCCCTGCAGCAAAGACGAAGATGCCAAGGCCTGACTTGACAGTAGGATCACCAGCTCCAGATACGAGCTTCAGGCCCCGAACCCAGTCGACCTTGTCGTCAATGTCAAGTGGATCCCATCGCAGCTGCTGAGGTTCATAGTTCAGCTTAGCCTTGAGGATAGGCTGAGAGGAGTCTCTGAAGCGCGTGTAGGTTGAGTGAGACGCTGAGGGAAGAACACGATATAGCCATGATTGGCGGTTCTCGTGTCTTGGGGTTGTGAAGGCTGTGCCGGAGAGCTTCTCGGCGTAGAGCCCGCAGGGAGGCTTCTGAGGAGAGTTGGCTCCGATTGGAAGTGCACCTTTGATAGCCTCTGATCTACATCCATGTTGATTACTGTGTGACTATTGGATAATGCATGATGGATGGAATGAATCAAAGCCGTTGAGATACGTGTACTTCTCCGGCGTGGAAAAGTTTGTAACGGGCATATTGACGATGTTGCACGATTACAGTAAAGAACTTGTAACGGATTCGGATTATCAGATACCGTAAAAAACCATATTATCAATCAGTTCTAAGTGGTTTATTTAACAATATTCTTTGGCACTTCCGACAGTCTTCGGAATGGACTCGACATTTCCGAAGACCCCTCGATACCCCGCACGAAATGCTCTCATAATCTTAATAATCATCAATTATCACGTCTTTTTGTTGAAGAATGTGAAGATGATGTTATCAAGCAGAGGGTCCAGTATCCAAAATCCTTAAGAGACGGAGCTGTCCTTTAATCACACATCGACGCCAGGTCATCATCTCGTTCTCGTTCTCAACAGCTTCAACTTCATCTTACCCCTCTGTACCCAAAATGACATCCTGGCTGTCGATCCCTGCTAAGAGCCACTTCTCACTGGCCAATATCCCCTTTGGGATAGTTTCAACTGCCAGCCAACCCTCCCATCGTCCAGCGATAGCCATTGGCAAACACGTCCTGGACTTGTCTGTATTCGCTCAGAACAATGGCTTCTCTAAACTAGCCGATGTTCCAGTTAATGTGTTTTCCCAAACAACTCTCAACGACTTCGCTGCTCTTGGAAGACAAGCTCACCGTGCTACACGTGCTTATCTACAAGATGTCTTTCGCCAAGAGACGCCGTATCCTGAGCTTCTCAAGGATAATAAGTCTCTGCGCAAACAGGCGTTGATTCCACTTGAGGATATCCAGTCTCATTTGCCGCTTAGCATTGGTGACTATACGGACTTCTTCGCTGGCCGAAATCATGCGCATACTGTAGGCACAATATTCCGCGGTGCTGCCAATGCTCTCCAGCCCAATTACAATCATCTCCCTGTTGCATACCACAGCCGAGCCAGCTCTGTCGTCGTATCCGGCACACCACTCCACAGACCTTGGGGTCAGGTTCTTCCTAACCCTCAAGCCAAAGAACCAGTCTTCCAACCCTGTGCTCGTTTGGATATTGAGTTGGAGCTTGGTATGTTTGTCTGCAAGGGTAATAAGCTTGGTGTCCCGATTCCCGTCAAAAGGGCAGAAGAGCATATCTTTGGATATGTGCTTATGAATGATTGGAGTGCAAGAGATATCCAGCAATGGGAATATGTCCCGCTTGGTCCGTTTAATGCCAAAAACTTTGGGACTACTATTAGTCCTTGGGTTGTTTTGGCTGATGCGCTCGAGCCGTTCCGATGTCAAGGGTTGGTAAACGAGGTCCCACCAAAGGTCTACCTCGATGAACAGCGCAAAGACCCTATTATCGATATTAATCTGGAGGTTTCTATCACAAGTAAGTTATCATTTCTAATAACGGCGAATGGCAGTATGCTAACGACTACCAGCCGCCAAGGGCAGCAGAACCAGGATAACCCAGACCTCATCCCAGAACCTCGTGTGGTCCTGGCCCCAGATGATTGCCCACCATTCAGTCTCCGGATGTAACATGCGTACGGGAGATCTCCTCGGCTCTGGAACCATATCTGGACTAGGCCCAGGTACCCAGGGTAGTCTCTTAGAGCAGACTATGGGTGGTAAGGCCCCTGTGCAGCTAGAGGGTGGAGAAGAGCGCAAGTTCATTCAAGATGGGGATAGTATTACGATTGTAGGCTGGTCTGGCACTGCTGACGACGGTATTGTTGGATTTGGAGAGTGTGAGGGCACTATTTTGCCTGCTGCGGCTCTTGAGTGAGTTGGAATATATGTATGTGCACTTAGAATATATCTTTCCACTATTATAGTTTATAGACCTGAATGACCTCTTTATTAATATTTGCTTTATATTAGCGATTATGAAATATTTTAGAGATAATTTAAAATCCCTTCCTTATAGTTAATTGTCGCAAAATTCATAACAAGCCATATGTAATCCGCAAAGACGGTCGTTATTAGCGCGCCGGTTATTTAAGTCCCGGATTGCCTCGAATATTAAAAGGTAGTAAATACGGATAAATCTAAAATGCCAGATTCCGTAATATTTTCGCCACTCGGAGATTATGCATGACAAAATGGCAATCACCTAATAAACAATGGTCCTCAGTGTAGTACCGGAATTGACGGCTAATATTCCGAGCAAGTCTTGTATATAAAACTCGTTCACCAAGAAAGCCTCCCCCATTAAACATATCCATACGTATTACTCCACACCTCCACCACATCAAGCTCTTACTCACTCTCACCCCAACAAACACCATGCCTGGACAAGTTACTCGCGTGACCATCTTCAAGATCCCCAAAGAGGAAGATCAGCAACATCTCGTGGATCTCTACAAGCAAATGCCGCAGAAGGCCACAAAGGTTCGTTCACCTGAACTATTCAAACCTTTGGTTTCTAACATCATCTAGGACGGAAAGCCCTACATCGTCTCTGTGCAGGCTGGCAAGGCTAAGCCTGACCAACGAGCCCAAGGCTTCACAGTCGTCGCTCTTTCGACCTTTGCATCACAAGACGACTTTAATTACTACGATACTCGGTGTACAGCCCATATGGAGTTAAGGCAATTTGCCAAGTCAGTGAATGAGGGCGTCGCCATGATCTACTTTGAGAACGAGGTAGTATAACTACAATAGTATAGTACAATAGAATCTATATGCTCATGTTCTAAGTAAAGATGCTCTCATATTAGCCCTTGGAATCTCATTGATATATCCTTCCCTTGCTCAGCAACCATTGTATACTCTCCTTCTTCACTATATGTACTAGGAACAGGCTGCAAGAACTGCTGTCCTTCCCCAAACGCATTGAAGAGATTTAATAGCGATTCACTCATCTGAAACATGTCAGGAACAGAACTGGCAAAGTCTGCATCACCCATCATCATGTCTCCAAAGGAGAAAGCCTCATTCTCCCCCATTGGTATTGGAGCTTGTTGTTCTGAGTTTGTCTCGATTTGAGTTTTATTCTGCTCGTCTGGGCATACGTTCTCCTCATCCTTTCGTGGATCACCCTCCTCACCTGTCGCGAGCCGGAAGCCGAAGCTTTTCATGCGGGGTATCATGCCGCGAATACTTTTCCATAACCGTTTACTGACGATGTTATGACGCGAAAGTCCCTTCACCAGCTGGACGCCATCCGAGAACGTCCTTCTGCACGGCGCAGAGAACATCTCGGGGGCGTGGCAGACGGCGAGAAAAATGACTGCCAAAGCGCTGAGAAGGAAGTAGTTGAATACATTCTGCTGTCGTTTGTAGATATCTGTCGTATCATGGAGGTGCACGAGAACTTGAATGGTATCCTGTGCAATATCGACCACTAGCCAGGCATTTTGGGGGTTTGATGCGATGCTGGTTGTGCTCATGAGGTGGTGACGGTATATGAGGATGCGGGCGTAGTTCCCACGGAGATATAACAATGCCCGCAAACGATGTGGAAGTCTAGGCTGTGCCCTTGGAGCTAGGCCAAGACGTGGGTGACGAAGTCTCAAGTGAGGAGGAATAGAGTCCAGCCAGTCTTGGGTTCGCAAATCCAAGATTGCGACTGTATCGTCGGGGATGGTTTGAGATGCAGACCCAAATGGGGGGATGGCGTCCCAGATTTTAGAGCAAAGCTGACCATAGCCAACCATACACTGCAGGTATAAGTACTCTTCATCCTGGAGTACGATCAGCCATGTCCACCTATTGTTAGGAACGACTTACAGGCTTTGGTAGCTCTGGATCAACATCTTTATCGACAAGCGCGAACGACAAGCTCGTACCGAAGCTCCATCGTCGATCGAGCACATACACGCACCAAAACACACGGGTCGCCAGTCGCCGAGAGTCCGTGTCTTTGAAGTTATCCAAAAGGCTACGCTTTCGGTGAAGGCCCATTTCCAGAGCTTGTCGAGCTGCTATTCCTATGGAACGCCAGGCCAGTAGTTCCTCGCCCGCGTGGAAGTAGTAGATGCTCTGCGACTGGTTAGCTGACTGTTGTGATCTTAGATCAAGATACTTACCAGCATTGTGAGAAGTTGAACTTCTTTCAGGTCGACCTGTGGACTTAGGATGCTTGACACGTTTGTCTGAACCGAGTCGACGATTGCAGTGGTCAGTTCGAGTTTGCTGGGCTCCTCCAACAAGATCCCAGTCGATATCGCAACACGTGCGATATCTATATCTTTGCTCGACAATGTTGATGCAGTAGTATCCTCGAAAGATACACCTCCGCCCCGGATAACGTCGAGAATCTCCTTGGATTGAGAAATGTACTCGGCAATGTCGATGAAAGGGTAAACCGACTCAACCTCTTCCTGGAAATTAACAAGATACTTTGTGATGTCGCTCGCTGTACAGAAGTTCCAGAAACTCAAGTCCGTGACAACGTCGTTGACCTCCTCTGAGGGTGATTGCGCGCCACTCGGTGGCATTGAGTCAAATGTCGGCACACCCATACGGTTCAAAGACCGTTCGCTGACGAGGATACCAAAGGCTGATCTTGTTGGACCGACAAACTGCGGCTGCTTGGGCATTTCGCTGCGATGTGTACTCGCTGGCGAGTGCGTGACTATGTTATCACGTGTATGCGACGATACCGTTGATGCATCTTGCGGTTGGCCCTGGTTCTGGTCTTTGAGCTCTCGCACAACTCCCACAAGGTCAGACATCTGCTCCCGCAGTTCTGATAACTGACGGTTGAGTGCTTGAATATTCTGGCTTCTAATAAAACATGTCAGATTGAGCTTCACCTAAACAAGGAGCAAAACACGTACTCTTCAGGTCTCTCCTTGGCAGCTTGAGTGCTCGTTGCGAAAGTGCAAGCTAAACCACCAGCGATGCATCGCTCACAGCTATTATCCTCAGAAGGTATACACTTGAGTTTCTTCTTCTTACAATCATCGCTACAATCCCGTCAATCTTTGCTTTTTTCCCCAATGCAACGCCATACTCACCATGCAACAGACGTGTATTTACCCCGCTTAGATCGAGGAGCAGGAGTCTCAGCAACACTCTCAGCATCGGCTGAGTTCCGCTTCTTCGGTTTCAGTACCGGTTGCTCGTCAGACATATTTCTGAAGTGGGCTGATGGAGGGGATTCCGAAAGACAATGATTGAGGGGACCTTGATTAGAAATGCTTTGTTATGAAGGCAGCTCGGAAACGTTCCGATATTCCGAAAGGTCTAGACTCTTGTCGGAAAACAAAGCTAAAATAGACTCCGCAAACGGGGATCGTCATGTGTGGGGTAAGATCTTGGCATCTGATAGAGGGCATCTAAGCCGACTCAGTGGGAGTCGTGGTGGTATATATGTCTGAGAGCCATCCGTAGTTCCCGAGTCTTCCTTTGAAGCACAAGTCGCAACACCAGCTGTCTATTCATCATGACGATTGCAAACCTTCTTGTGTCCCTGAACGACAAAGTTCACGAGAACAAAGGCCAGTCGCTTCTCGTGACAATCCTCGTGGGCCCTCTGATCTACATCCTCATCAATGAGCTTATTCGCCACAATGCCAGGATTAGCAAACTAAAAGGACCCTCTGGGCTTCCTGTCATTGGAAATATCTGGGATATTCACATCAATGCTGCTGAGAAATACCGCTCGTGGGCGAAAAAGTACGGCCCTGTGTATCAGATCCAGCTGGGTAATATTCCCGTTGTTGTCGTCAACTCTGCTGCTGCGGCACGGAGCATTTTTGGTTCAAATGCCCAAGCTTTAAGCTCGCGTCCTGAGTTCTACACATTCCACAAGGTGAGTCCAGGCTCTACGTCTCAACAAGTTAGACCCTAACTCAATAGGTCCTCTCCGACACGGCCGGCACAACCATCGGCACCTCTCCTTACAGCGACTCTCTCAAGCGTCGTCGCAAGGGTGCTGCATCTGCTCTGAACCGTCCATCAGTCGCAACCTACGTCGACCATCTCGATGTCGAGACTCGAGACTTTGTTAAAGAGCTTTACGAGTATGGAAACGGCGGCAACACACCTGTTGACCCCATGCCCATGATCCAGCGCCTATCCCTTTCTCTCGCTCTCACTCTCAACTGGGGTGTGCGCCTCAAGAGTCAGAAGGACGATTTGTTCTCTGAGATCACTCACGTTGAGGAAGAGATCAGCCGCTTCAGATCGACTACTGGAAACCTTCAGGACTACATCCCAGCTCTTCGTCTCAACCCTTTCAACTTCCACTCTGCCAAGGCCCGAGAAATGCGCAACCGACGTGACAAGTATCTCACTGATCTTAACAAGGGTCTAGACGAGAGAATCGCAAACGGCACTTACAAACCCTGCATCCAAGCCAACGTCATCATGGACAAGGAAGCTAAGCTGAACAAAGACGAACTCACATCCATCAGCCTCACCATGCTTTCGGGCGGTCTTGATACAGTTACTACACAGGTTGCATGGTTCGTCGCTTACCTGAGCCAACATCCAGAGATTCAGGACAAGGCTATTTCTGAGATTCGAAAGTTTTATAGTGAGAAGCAGCCTATGTGTGATGAGCAGGACGACCAGAAGTGCGAGTACATTGTTGCTTTAGTCAAGGAGTCGCTGCGATACTACACCGTTCTGAGACTGGCGCTACCCCGTGCTTCGATTCGAGATATTGTTTATGAGGGTGTTACCATTCCCAAGGGGACAGTCATTTTCCTGAATGCTTGGGCATGCAATATGGGCAAGTACACTTCTACTCTCATGCCACTACTCCTTCTAACATTCTTTAGATGATCAAGTTTGGTCCGACCCCGAGGTTTTCCGTCCCGAGAGATGGTACGAACAGCCCGATGCTCCCTTATTCACATATGGTGTTGGTTATCGCATGTGCGCCGGCTCTCTCCTTGCAAACCGAGAGTTGTACCTGGTCTACATGAGACTCCTTAACAGTCTCAAGATCGAGAGATATGATGAGGTGGACTGCCACCCAGTTACCGGCAGTTTGGATCCTACAAGTCTTGTTTGCTTGCCACGAAGATTCAAGGCTATTTTTAAGCCGAGAAACCCTGATGCTTTAGAGAAGGCGTTGGCAGTCTAGGTATGAGGAGTTGAAACACTGCGATGTTCATTCCTCTATGTAAAAGATGATGCACTGTCGGGTGTAACAAAGATTCTAGTTAACTAGTAGTCTATTATGAGCTTTATTATTCCAAAGCGCAAGTTTGACATATATTTACATTGCCTATCTTCATGATTTCTATAATCGAACAGTATTAATACCAACGGGCACCACTATTTACTTCACAAGATGGTACATATGAATGGAGAAAGCAAAACGAAGAACAGAGTAAGATTGGAGACTTGACGATCAAGCGCGAAGGAGCAACAACAGATTCGCCTCATTCATTCCCGACAAATCCCTACAAAACTCGTCCCCTTCTGATCCATAAACCGTGGCGTTTGTTTCATTGCATGACTCGAGCTCAGTAGAAACCAAGGTTGGGTTTGGGTCTGATGTCGGCATTGAGAAAGCTACATCCCTAGGAAAGGATGGCGATAGGGTTGGTAACAGAGACTCCAGGCTAGACTCTGGGTGGTAAACAAGGTTCGTGGCAGTGTTGAGAAATGATTGAGACCCTTGTGGTGCTGATGGCGCTGACTCTTGTTCTTGACGCTTCGTTAGAGTCTCAGTGGTTGCCGGTGATGGTCCTGGGTTACGCTTGGTAACCTGACGGTTGTTGAGCGTCGCGGCGACGGGTGACGGATTTTCTCGCTTTGTGATCGTCACGCCACGTTTTGTGATTGTCATGTCCTTATCTGGCGACGGATCTCCACGTTTCGACACAGTTTTTGACACTGGTGATCCTTCTCCGCACTCCGATGCGGTCTTTGTGATTGATGATCCTGCACTATCAGGGAAGGCCAATATATCTAGTGCATATATGGCATAGTTCTGGGCGTTTTTGAGCTTCTCGGCATCAGGAAGTCGGTTACAACTAGAAGTCGATGTCAGCGTCCGGTATTGATGCCAGAGTCGGCAACGTACCAGTTGGCCGAATAGCAGGTTTTGCTA
The DNA here is from genome assembly GCA_013623715.1 of Fusarium verrucosum. NCBI lineage: Eukaryota > Fungi > Ascomycota > Sordariomycetes > Hypocreales > Nectriaceae > Fusarium > Fusarium verrucosum. The sequence continues at coordinate 3,954 of JABFFJ010000615.1, read as the reverse complement.
TCATCATGCGGGTCCTTCAGGTCGTAACAGCGTTCATAGTCTTTCTCTGCAGCTTGAAGCATATGTTGTACCTCATGAACCAAGACGAAGCCGCGCGACAGATTGTCATCTAGTGTATGCTCTTTCTTCCATAGTTGCACAGAGCTGTTGAGGCTAGGCTTTTCTCCGAAGAAGTCCGGGCAGAGAGCGAGAAACGTGGCTCCAAATACCGAGGCTCTCTCGCCTGTTCGACTTTGAACGGCTGCAACACTATTACCTTTGCAGACAGAATCGGCGGGAGGTGGGCAAGCATATACAAGAGATGAGTCGGTGATGGAATAGGCTTGCTGGTGATTCAGATGAGGGGTGTTTGACAGATGAAGCTGGACTGCGGCAGTTGATGGCACTAGGTTCTCCAATACGGTCTTGTAATGCTTTCGAATGATCGTCTCCTTTCTGGCAGGACTGGCGTTGCCTATGCGTATGTCAGAACCGGGTCTCTAAATCTTGCAGATATATATACTTGATCCAAACCAGGAGCTGAACGCGATAGAATGTTCTGCATCTGGACTTGAGAGAACATCCATGGCGGCTTGGGCGAGATCGTGTGCTTCGTCGATGCCTTTGGTAATTATGTTGAGCTGATCCTGGGAGCATGGCCAGTCTCCGCTGTTTACGTGGAATGCCCTATGGGACGGATGACGATGCATCAGTCTCGGAGAGACTGCTTGTACCAGCGTAGCCCCTAAGAGAAAGGGGAAACAATAAGGTAAAATCATTCTGAAAGATGCAGTATGCGGCGCAGAGGATGATAGCAAAGAGTGCCTCGATGCATATGTAAAGAAAGAAGGGAGGATCGAAGTGCGTTGGATTGTCAAATCGTCCTTTCTTCTTGAGCTTCACCACCGTGCTTTATACCTGTCAGTGAAATTGATTGAAATTAAAAAGCCAAGGTTCTATACGGATGAAAAAAATGTTAAATCGTTTCTTGGTACCGTTTCAATCACACCAGTTATCCACCCAAAAGAGTTTGTTTGCAAACCTTAAGTCTTAAATTGTTTATCTATGTAACTATGGTCTTACCTTTGAATCCAAATTTGTAAATAGTGCGATATACTAATTGCAGATCAAAGTGAAGATCCCGGGAATCATGGTGAAATCAGCTCCATTGAAGGACTACTTATTTAACATGTTGCTGAACATGCTGTCGAAGCAACTAGTGGATAGATTTATATAAACGGATACGCCCGTTGGAGATATCCTTGCTTGACTCAGAGTTCAAACGCCTGCGCTGCCCAACAGGGGCCATTGCGCTGTACGAGGGTAACATCCTTGGTCAAGTAGCAATCACTATGCGCCCGCCGATTTGAGGAGCAACAGCTGCTGCCTGCCATGGATATTCTATAGGGACACCAGTTCCCTGAGCTTCTACCGATCCTATGCCTCTATTCCCATCCTGTCTCCTTCAAGCAAAATGACACATTCTTTGATGGTACAGTAATGCAAGTCCTTCTTACAAGAAGCGCCAGGAGCTACAGAGATGCCCTCTCAATAATGTCAACCACCTTCGGAAGAGCATCCTCGTTCAAAAACGGACAATGGCCAGCATTCAGTTTCTCCAGGGTGACACCATCTCCCATAGCGCCCGCCATTGCCAACTGCCCCTGCACCGGAATTGCATTATCCACCTCACAAACTATGTACGTTCTCGGCACAGTCATATCCGTCGCGACAAAGTCTGCTGGTGTTTCGAGAGCAGCGGTACTATGATTTACACATTCGCCGATTGACCTGTCTGCTACTTCAACGGGGGAGTCGTTGTAGAAGGAGTTCTTTGCCTTGTCGTTCAAATAGCAGATATCGTTCTGTAAAAAAGTGAGTTTGATTCAATTTGTACAATAGGATTGGTAGTAGCCTACTGTCCTATTCACGAAGGAAGCATGAGTGCCGCCAATGGCAGTCAAAAGAGAAAGGCCCTTGACGGGAAGAGCAAATGATGCAATATAGACAACGTGCGAGATACCACCAGACAGCCCTTTCGCCTCTCGCTCATGAACCTGGTACCCTTCAACAGCTGCAGAGCCTGGAATACCACCGTAACTGTGGCATATCAAGACGATGCGCTTGCCTTGGTCAAGAGCAGATTGAATAGCCTCTCGGATAACTTGGACATCGTCCAAATGGGTCTTCCCTTTGATCTCGTCATTGTTTCCAGCCGTAACATTGTCGGGCTGGAGGACAGTAAAGCCTTTGTTGGTCAATGCCTCCACAAATCCTTTGTAGTGACTTGAGCGGTGCCATGCGCCTTGAACGATGACGATAACCGGTTTTTCGATAGTAATAGACATGACGAAAGGAACGATTTACTGAATTTGGGGTAAATCTGAGAAATATGAGGACACATATAATCAAGAAACTGGGCTGCCTTATATCCTTTATAATCAAGGTCAGCACTAGGCGACTTCAGTCGCTCCGTGACCTAGCGTTGAATTGCAAGTGGTTCTGCTAACTAGAACAAGCTTAAATCGACTATTGGATCAAGAATATTCTCTTATTGGCAGATTGTAGTTAACCCTCTTCAGTAGTTCCGCTTACAACCTGTCAGCTGTGCCAAGGTTACATGCATGGGGTCCACCAATAAGCGACTTGATTCATCAATCTCAACATGTCAGCTTGGCAGATAGGACAGGTTTTATTGGTATGAAGTGCATTAGTCCGTCCTCTATCATATCTTAATGAGATATAGATCAAGGATATACCATCCCAACTACATGCCATTTTTCGAATTGTCCCTTCGCGCAGCCGCTTTATAGCTTGAAAGGGCTCTCGGGGCAGTTCGCACCCAACGCCAGTTCCATATGAGGGTCGATCGTCTTCATCGTTTTCTGATATGCCTTCCTGCTCGCAATACGCTGAAGATATGCCAGAATATTGGGATATTCCTCCAAGCTATATGGAGCAAAGTATCGCATCGTCGTCAAGGGAAACACGACCATGATATCAGCAACCGTAAACTCGCTTCCCGCAAGCCATTTATTATCCTTAACCCTCTTGTCTAACATCTTAAGCGCCTGTGCAAGCTTGGCGTTTCCAAACTGCACTAGAGGGTTGTCATCGCCCACTTTCGCAGAGAGAAATAACATGATGCCACTGATGGCTGGAACAAGGGTGCCGTCGGCCCAGTGCCACCAGTACAGAAAATCAACGTAGGCTGGATCGTTGGGGCGCAGGAATAGTTTTCCATTGGCGTGTTTGTGGCTGATGTATTCAATGCAGGCACAACTTTCGGCGAGGTTCATATCATCGTCTTCAATAATGGGAGCAGCGCCCATGGGGTGAAGAGCTTTCAACTCGGGTGGTGCGAGGAGGGGAGATCGTTTGTATGTTTTTAGCTCATACTTAATGTCCAGCTCTTCGCATAGCCAGGGGATACGCTCTGACTGGGAGACTTGAAGGTGGTGGACGGTGAGAGACATGTTAATGTATTTTTGATTGATCCAGATTTGAGGAGGTTGGGGAGAAAAACTTGGTGAATAAATATCGCAATATGAATCTCAATTTATACTTGTCTCTAAAAAAAAATATCGTTATGGAGTCCATGGTTTTCCATGCCGAGGCATTAACCAGTCCCTCTCATCGCTTAACTCTTGATCAGCCAATAAGAGGATTTACCGGCTCGGTAGATGGCCCGCATGAACTGATACTTCAGGGATACGAGATGGTCTGATTTGTAACATCTCATATTCTCAACTCTAGGGTATCTCATGGTTTATGTTGTCCATGCCAAATCTCAAGAGGACAGGTCTGAAGATGAGAATGAAAGGTCGAGGCCACGGTCAACCGCGCGCTTCCGGCTGCAAATTTGTCTTCACGCCATGGTTGGTAGCGAAATTTTCTCAATATTAGCAATGGCTTTAAACTACAAGAGCTTTTCTAAGCTAAAGCAGTGGAATATATAATATTATTAAATATTAT
>JABFFJ010000599.1:0-15195 GCA_013623715.1 Fusarium verrucosum | reverse complement strand
ATATAGGGCTCGAATATATAAATAGTAAAGTAGGAGACTAAACATATATAGGCATAACCAGGCCAGACGGCCAGGGAGAAGGGTAAACCACCGATGCACCGCAAATAGCACGAAGCACGCAGGGCACTACTTGGTATCATCCTCCTTCATCTCTTCGATGGAAACAGTGTCAGCAGCGGGAGACTTGGACTTGGCCTCTTCCATCTTGTCGGAAAGAGCGTCGGGGAACTCGGAGGGAAAACTGTCGGCCAGCTTCTCATTTCGCAGTTTCGTATCCTCGGCGGTATCTAGGCGAAGAAGGGCATCTCGGAGCACAACAGCGCGAGTGTCGTCACGAACATAGGGGAGCATGGCAACATTAAGGCGGCGACGGAAATCATCAACAAGCATATTAAGAGTGACCTAGCAAAAGGTTAAAAAGGAAACAAAATGAATGAAACGCAGATGCTTCGCCGAAAGTACTACCAAGGTTCGACATACACCCCGTAAAGAAAGGACTATCATGAGCTCACGATGAGAAACGTGTTCCTGAGCAGAGAGAATAGCAACTTGTGACAGATTGTCGGGAAGGTTGCTGTAGGGGTTCTTCAAATGATGAACCAGATCACACCAAGCAGAGCTACAAACCCCGAGAGCCTTTCTGACGCGCCAAAGCTGAAGGCCCGTGAGCTTGGGGTTACCTGTGCCCCCTTCGAGGGAAGAATCTCGAGAAGAAGCTCCACGACAGTGTTCCAGTACCACTGGGCCTCGCCCAGAAAGTTCTTGGGCGATCTGCAAGAAGTCAGAGAGATATCGCCGAGACATGGGGTAAAGGCCTACAGGGTCACATTCGAGGTCGTAATACTCGCAATAGACGCAAGTGGTGGGCTTGTCGCCACGGACACAAGAACAAGAGACATCCCGATGGATCTCCGACACGCAGGCGAGACAGGGCACGCCATCGACCTCGTGGAAGCCGGTTTCTTCATCACACTCATATTCCTCCGAAAAGACTATAGCAATCTGGTTGAGAATCGCCATCGTAGAAGGATTGGTGAAAGCGCGGCGAAGAGTTGGGTTGGGAGGAAGGAAAAAGACAGGATAAAGCAACTCTCGAGCGCACAAGGCTAGGGGATCGTGATGAGAGGTTGTTTGGAGTTTGGAGGAGAAGGGAATCACAACATGATGTGCCGGTATGTAGGGCTGTAAATCACAAAGCTGTCAATAAGGGAGACTGGCATTGGCATGACACTGCCAACAGACCGGCAGCATGGCACTGACTTGGTCAAAGCTTAGGCAAAGGCTATGATGGTTTGAATATTATTTGACTAGTCGATCCTAAATTCATTCCACTTAATCGCTTGCGACTTGCCTTAACCTCTCTTCCATCTGCTCTCGTGGACTTTTCAACTTCACCTCCGGGAATCTCGGATCCTTCGTCCATGGCATAACATCGGCACTTCCCAACAGCCACTTTAACGTAGCCTTCTCATACTTGTCGGCCAACTCCTTATGATCGGGGTCTTCAGCCAGGTTATGAAGCTCATGGGGATCGTTATGTCGATGATACAGCTCCGGTGGTTCGTAAAGTCGATAGACATAGGTCCAGACCTCATCTCGCAGCGAGATGGCCTTTCCGACCAATGTTGTGTCTTCATGCTGTAGTCCAGCCTTGAGATCGTATGGATATGGCGCTTGTTCAAGGATAGGCTCTTCGGATGTGAGGAACCCGCCTTCGGAGAAAGAGTATTGCTTGTGCGTTTTGGCATCGCCACAGAGCAAAGGAACCCAGGACAAGCCGTTATGGGCGAAGGATTCTCCGACTCCTGATGTCTCGAGCAGCGTCGGCACCAAATCAACCATTTCCGTCATGGCATCGATCTTCTTTCCTTCTGGTAATCCTGCACCGCCAATGATGAGAGGCTCATGCACCAACGTCTCGGACAGACCCGAAGGCCACTTCTCAATGAGGCCGTGGTCTCCAAGATACTCGCCATGATCAGTGAAGAACATAGTGACAGTGTCCTTCCAGATACCAAGTTCATCCACTTTCTTAAGAACGCGTCCCAACTGGTCATCAAGCCGCGAAATCATACCATAATACGTTCCCTTGATCTCCTTCCAAATCTCATCAGTCGCACGATCTGTCCGGTACTTTTCTCGGATCGACTTCATATACCGAGGTTCATAACCAGTCTTCTTATCGACTCTGGCCTCAATACCGGGAATCTTCGATCGATCATACATGGAGAAGAACGGCTCCTCAACCTGGAAAGGACAGTGAGGGAAAATGAGTGGCATAAAAAGTACCCATGGCTTATCCTGGGGAGGACAGTCCAACCACGTCAAAGCTGATCTGACAACAGCTTCGTCGTAGTCCAAAGCTTTGTCCGCATCCCGTAGTCCGCGGTAGAACAAACGACCCCAAATGCTCTCATCAACTTCGCGTCCGCCTCCAGCGAATTTGGGCACAAATTCTGGTGTTTCAAGAAAACCGTACTCGCTGAGACTCAACTCCGTGACACTGGGCGCAAAGGTATCTCCTCGCGGTGCAAGACACGCTACATGATAGCCTGATTCTTTAAGACTCCGGAAGACGTTTGGTTCCCATGGCTTGATGAGATTTTCAAGACTTCTATGGCCGCTGACGTGAGGGTATGTTCCGGTGAACATGCTGCATCGTGATTGCGAGCATACGGATGCTTGGGTGAAGCAATTAGTGAAGAGACTTCCGCGTGCAGCAAAAGCGTCGATGTTTGGGGTCTTGATTCCAGAATCAGGACCAGTTGTGCATCCGAGAGAATCATATCTCAACTGGTCAGGCATGAAGATGATGTAGTTTGGCTTGTCTCCTCCATTTTTGGAGTTGATCTTTAAAGGCAGAGGTTTTGGTGGGAGACAGTGAGATTCCGACATGGTGGCTTATCCTTAAGAAAGAAACTAATCGTAGAATCTGGAGGTGAATGCTGTTCTAGGCGTATTATCTAGTCGTGAGCCAACACTCTTGTTTAACTGGCTCCTCACTTGTCCAACTAGCCTCGGATGTCGTTCTCCGCATCCTGCGGATCTCGCCCCTCGCCATCTAGACCGAGGTTGACGTGATTGATCCTTCTATGTAAAAACCTCAGCAATATCCATCCTTTGAACACAACCTGGAACTCGTCCGGATCTCGCTATGGACATGTTCAGTTCGCCAAACCACGACCAAGCACCTGGATCTCCCCCGCAAACGAAGCAATTCGCTTGCAAACAATGCCGTGCGAGAAAGGTTAGTGCTTTTTTATTTTTATGGGGTTCTCCGCTAATTTTAGTCATCAGGTCAAATGCGATCGCCGGACCACGGGCTGTATCCGCTGTGAGCGTCTGGACTTGACCTGTAGCTATATCGCGAATGACACTCCCGAATCATCAGCCCAGAATTGCGGTCAAGACGTGACTCAGGCTGGGATCAAGAGGCGTCGGATTCTCCGTGCCTGTGATTCTTGTCGTTTGGCAAAATCGAAGTGTTCGGGGACACATCCTTGTAACCGATGCCAAGCACAAGGCCAGGAATGTCTGTTCAAAGATAATCAGTCTCAGTGTATCTCTAGGGTAGACATTGACATTGAATCGCATGTATCCCCGGCCAGCACTATCCAAACACATGATGGATCAGTATTTGGTCAGGGTTCGCCAATGGAAATGTCTAATAGCGTAACCGGCGATGCGCAGCGGTATGTTTTAGCTCTTGCTCATCTTCGTCCATTGCTGATGATCAAGGGTCTTTGAGTTGGAGAACCGAAACGTCATCCGACAACATCTCGATACATACTTCGATAAAACCGACATCGCTGACTGTGTCTTTCTTCATCGGGCTACAACGATAGCTGAATGGAGCCAGGGAAAGCTTGAAAAGACTCTCCTCAAAGCCATTTGCGCTTCAGCTTTACGGCTTGTCCCTACATATCATGCCGAGAGCTCACCGGCGCATACATGGATAAAGCAGGTTCAACATGAACTGGTGAGTGACATGGGTAATATGTCGGTGCCCAAGCTTCAAGCTTTAATGCTTGTCATCAAGTTTCTCTTCTCAATGCGTTTCGCCGGGGATGTATGGGTGCTTCTGTCCATCGTCTCGAGGGTAGCGTTTACAAAGCGTCTCAACTACGAACGCCCTGCGATAGATCCTGTCAGGCAAGAGTGCCTTCGACGGTTGATGTGGTCTATATACTGGGTTGACAAGATCTTCTCCGGGGGTATCGAGGACTTGACTGTTTGTCCTACTCAGCGAATGCATATCAGACTACCGAGCAGCCACCACAACTTCCAGCTGGGGTCAAGATCAAAGGCACCTTTTATACGAAGTAGAAACGAGCAAGACACTGACTTGAATGTTTTGGCGTACTTGATGCGGCTTTATGATGTTCGTGATAGAGTGTTGAGGTAAGACAGCATGCAAAAAACGAAAAACTGTTGCTGACATACTTCAAGATACACGAGACAGGTTATTCTCAATGGAACCAGTCCCTACCTTAGTCGTGGGCAGCTACGCTCACTCGACCTCGAATTGACTTCTTTTGAAGAGTCGTTGCCTGATGAATTGCAGCTTAATGACAATAGACTTATGATCATGTGCCATTCGGATCAAGCACGCACATATACAACGCTTCATACTGTCCTCTTGAGCTCTCGCTGCGACCTCCACCGGTTCTTAATCCCAGGTATCCGAGAGGCGGTTTCACCAGCAGCAGCGGAACAAACACCCAAGGAGTACATTGAATATTGTCAGCAGCAGTGTATCCAAGCTACGTTACGGTTTATCGATATGTGGTCCAAAGTTCGTCAGATGGAGACGAGCAGCAGCGTTGGAACAACCACGTTTCCCGTGGTGACTTATCAGTTTGTAAAGATGATCGATCACCTGGCTGCTCGACTTCCTTCACATGGAGAGACCTCCTTGCCGGTGGTGAAGCAAAGGCTCATGGATATACTACTCATCATCTCACACAGTAGAGCTGAGGTTGGATGGGTAGCATCCTGCGTGAGTAGGCATGTCATCGTCAGCTACGACAAACTCACACGACTACAGATCACTGATATTGAGAATCTCATACCTCAACTGGGGATGAGACAACAATCACCCGGCTCCCCGTAAGTCAACCTTAGTAGCCGTCCGAAGTCCCGATTAATGTCTAATTTCAGAAGTGTGTCTTCCGGGGCAATCCCGCTACAGGAGAAACTGCATCGTCGCTCCAAGCATGTTTTTGCCCCAGATGACGAGGAAGAGGAAGACCCTGCCCTGAGACCTTCAGATTCTGACCTAGGCGAAGGGTTAACCGAGGTTACCATGGGGTCATCGGCTCGTCAACATTCTTCAGCCCAAGATATCTGGTCATTTCCTATTCAAAACAACGAGCAGGATCTCACGGCACCAACTGGGGATGAGTCTCTTGGCTCTTTTTCATCCCTTGGATATCCACTGATACACTATGACTCGATCAATTCGACTGACATGGTGTTTGAAGACCAAGACCTTGGATTTCCTATGGACCCTTTTGATCTTCAGATGAATGCTTATACAGATGCCGATAATTCTCAATATTAGGCTGTTTGCCATTTATAATTGGGATGCATAATGAAAAGCCATACTGCAATTGTAATGATTCATACCTTTACCCTGTTTTCATGACTAGACGCGATTCTCCGCTGTCACAGCCGTAGCCTTGTCATAATCGGAGTGTACCTTGGTTAGATTATTGTTCCCCTGCAACGAGCGCATGAACTCAGCAGCATCGACCTTTCCAAAGTCTCGAACAGGGACGCCTTGGTTGAATAGGAAATCAACTTGCTCCAGGCTCTTACCCTTACACTCTGGAACGCAAAAGTACACAAATACAACAGCGATCGCCATGAGGCCTCCAAAGATGAACCCGACCTTGCTGTTTAAACCGGCGTACTTGTCAAAGGTCAGGTATGGGATGATGAAGTTAACAGTGAAACTGATCTCTTTGTCAGTACCGATCAACTAGAATTTTGGGTCGGGGACCTACTTCATGATGACATTGGTTGTGAAACCAACTCGCGAGGTCAGATCACGAAGTCGAAGGGCAGAGATTTCGGTAGTAACAACATACACCAAAGGTGCCCAACCCATGGAGAAGCCACAAGCGAACACCGCCATCATTGCAACTACGCCCTTCTTTCTCATATCATCGACGGGAGTCTCGATGCCAAGTCCTCCCATTGTAGTCATGGCGGCAAACATGGTAACTGAAGACGCAATCATGAGAATACTGCATTCTGTAAGCTTCTATAGAGGAGTAAGCGAATTGTGGTGTACTTGCCGTCTTCCAATAATATCCGTCCAGAGAAGGATGCAAGTGATGGTAATGATATTGATAGCTGATGTAATCAAGCTGAACCCAAATGGATTGATGGTTCCAAGCGTCTTGACGTAAATAGTACCATACTGTGATACGAATGCTTGACCACTGGCCTGCTGAAAGAAGTTGACCACCATCACGATGAGGGTTCGTTTGAAGTTACGGCCCCGAAGAAGCTCAACAAATCGACCCTGCTCGGTCTCCTGCTCCAGAGAAAGACGCAATTCTTGAAACTCGGCGTCGATTTGTTCTTCGGTGAATGCTCCCTTGCGGATTTGTTCGAGACTCTGGTGAGCATCCTCTACTCTGTCCTGTCGAAGGAGCCAGCGGGGCGACTCGGGGATAAACCAGATGCATGCGGCGACAATTGATGGAACGATGTAGAACATTCCAAGAGGGATTCGCCAGGCGCGATTGTCAGGGAGGGAACTCGTTCCGAAACAGATGCTGTTGATGACTAGACCTCCGATGGCGAGACTGAGCTGGTATGATCCGACCATGAAGCCACGAGCCTGAGCCGGAACTAACTTTGTTAACGATGAAACGAGCGCTATTCGAGATCTCACGTACCAATTTCGGACTGGAAAGTTGGAACAACACCAAGTTCCATACCAACGTAGACGTAGTTGAGGATTCGGGCTGCCATGATCTGTTCACGGTGGAAAGACGTAACAGCAATCGTCGCTGTACCAAGAGCATACACGCTCATGGTAAACATGCACCATCTTCGACCCCATCTCGAAGAAATCCAAGTACCGATAAGAACACCTTTCCGGCATTAGCAAAGTATTGTCAAGGTCTCGACATACATATACTGACCAGCAGCGAAGCCGATGTAGTTCAGACTGTTGAACAGCGAAAGCCAAGATGGCTCAAGCACGTATTGTCTCTTCTTCTCATCCCAAACACCAAATTGTTTGTCAAAAGCGTTCATTGCCTGCGTCGTAGCGAATGCTTGATTATCAAAGCCATAGTTGAATGTCGACACGGCGATCAGCACGCAAGAGAGCGCAAGACGACGATTGAAGTAGCGGAACTTGGTAAAGACGCCCATGATGAATAGCAGGATCTGTCATTGATTCTTCATGGTGTTATTAGGATATGCTACAGCACTTATATGAAAGAGATAGAGACTATAGATGTCGCAATGGTTGGGATTATTGACAACTTGGACCCATTTAGACAGCAGATCCTTGTCAGTGCCGCTGATCGCATGATTTACCCCGGAAAATGCAGCGTTACCTTCTCAAGGGACGAGATCCGGACCCCGCAGATCCACATACGATTTCCGGAGGACGAGATCCGAGCATCACTTCACTTTGCTAATAGACTCAAGACAGGGGGACAGGTCGAGAACACGTTATGTGGTCTCTAAAATATTTGGACGTCATGATAGACATGCAAAGTTGAACATTTGCCTAGAACAATATTTGAATTTTGTACCTCGATTCAAGATGTGTTATACATGTAAGAACTGCAAAGATGACAGCGAAACTATTCTCGCTTCTTCAAAAAACAGTCGAGACCCTTCTGTCGTGGAAACCAGCTTCCAGTAACCACCCATGGCGCATCCGGATTCACCAACGAGATTTCATACTTGTTGATCAGCGTGGCTACAATCTTGTACAGCTCAAGCTGAGCAAGATGGCGGCCAATACAGACTCGCGAGCCACCACCAAAAGTCAGGTCGGAAGCATTGTAGAGACGCATTCGCTCTTTGTAAGCGGTCTCGGTCTCACCCTCGTTCTGGAGCCACCTCTCAGGGCGGTACGAGTCCGCGTCTGCGCCCCAAACTTCTTTGTTACGTCCGGCAACATAGGGGTTGATGCCCACTGCTGTGCCGGCGGGTACAAAGCTGCCGTCTGGAAGCGTGAGGCCAGTCTCTGGGACGTAACGTTCAAGCAACATGCAGACACCAGGGTGCATACGCATGGCTTCTCGAACACAAGCTTCCAGGTCTTGCTTTTAGTTAGCACGGCGATCTTGGAACAAACGGGTATACGGATATGAAGACTTACAGGGCAACGCTCGTGCAGAGCTGAATGAGGCGACATTATCGAGGTCCGCATCCAGAATCTCTTTCTCAAGCTTTTTATAAGCCTCAGGGCTGTGAAGAAGATACCAGAAGAAGGCACGGATGGTAATGGCAGTAGTGTCAGCGCCAGCAAGGAGGTTAACCAGAAGGTATCCCATGATGATACCATCGTTGACAAGATCAGGATTTGTAGTCTTAGACTCGACGAAATGCTGCAGAAAGTCGGGGACTTCAGGATTGAAGTTATCATCCTTGCCTTGCAGACGGGCAATAAGATGCTCCAAAGAGATGCGAGTGATGTTGGCCAGGTTGGGAGGGCCAATACGCATAACGGGGTTCTTGTCAAGGAGAAAGTCGAGGAAAGGCATCTGGCCTACAGCGGCGAAACTGAAAGAGTTAGCCATGATCTTGGAAACAAGGTGCCTCGAAGGGCCTTCTTACTAGTCAAGAGCCTTATCAGCAATAGAGATTGTCTTGTCATAATCGTGTCCTTTGTCCATGTATCCAAAGCGCTGGCTAAAGGAGGCAGCACCATTTGCGTCCCACGAATCTATGATAGCGACATCAGTATATTGAGTTAAAAAAAACAATAAAAGGGAAACTTACAAAAACCAATCCATTCACCAAAGTCAAATGCCTTCGACTCAGGCTCACTCATGAATCTACTCTCAAGGTGACCGCAAAAATCACTAATCAGACCGTCGAATAGAGACTCAAGACCCATAACACTGCTTTGAGAGTAGTACTTGACGATAGGGCGCTTCATACGCGCATGCTCGACCTGATCTGTGGTGCTAAACAAATGATAGGTGATCTTGCCATCTATGACGGCGCTGTTGTTGTGATAGAACTCAGTCTAGAGAAAGGATGAAATCAGTTGACATGAGCAATGCATATTAAGATAGATGAACATACCTTCTTCCACTTGCCATCAGTACCATACAAGGTCTTGATCAAGTCGGGGATATCAAGGTCCAAAGTGTTGGGACCAATGCGAACAACTGGGCCATATTTCCCGTGAAGCTCTTTGATCTTGATATGGTAGCTACCCTTGGTCACAGTAACCAATCGCCATAGGTTGGTCCAGCCTGGCCAATGTTAGCCTTCGCAGTTGAGACGAGAGAGAAGAACGTCTCTTACCAGCTAGACGAGGCCCAGGGTATTTTCGGAGCGGGGATGTCAAGTAAGATGCGATCCACCAGGCGGCGATGGTCACAATGGGAACAATCACGATTGCAACACCCAGACTCTTCCAGTCCAAGTGACGGACCAGAGTAGCAAGGTAAGAGGTGTTGTCAATGGAACTCATCTTGGGAGATAACTTGCCGATGAAACGTCTACCATCCGTAAACCCTTACTGAAGTGGAAATGAGAGACTGCGTATGGCTATATACCTGTAAACTTCAGCAGAAGTGCTTTTCAGGGGAACAACGGTATTGTAACGCTGGCTTGCGCCAGGAACCCACACAGCGCGCAGCCGAATCGTCAATGTCGTATTATTACATCGTAGTTAGGTTTGGTTTAGGAGGTTGGAGCCAGGGTAACCAAGAAGACGCAAGCCACTAGGGGAATGTGGCAATGGGAACCACCACTTGAGTTGGTTGACATGTGTCTGGGATATTATCGGAGAATAAAAGACGTTAGACGAAAGGCAATTCAGTATGTGCTATGTATGAATTGAGATAAGTTCGTAATGAGATGAAAACTTTGCTCCATGTAAAGTTCATAGAGCTCCAGGTTTCAATAACAACATGAGTGTTATCACCCCTTAAGACACCTAGGATAGGTATGAATGCCGGCATATCCGCCCCGCACAATTCAGGAAGCCCAACCCTGTTTGCATTAGTCCACGAGGATGGCTCCCCGCTTGCCGGGACCGTTTTACACGAACTTAAAGATGGCGTTTGGGTGCGGAATACCTGACTCATCATTGGCTCAGCGGGACATACTAGTTGTTGGTTAAAGAACCAACAATAGCTTTGTGCAGGGTGTTGAAACTTGTATTACCCATTACGTGATATTCCTATATGGTCCACTCGGGGAACAGGATACGGGGGATCTTCAACGGCCCCTAGCCTTAAGCGAGTTCGGGTAGTCTCCGAATTACAAACCTCTCTCAATCCTTCGCTCCAAGTCAACGCGTTAACTCATCCTCTGATATGATCGGATGACATTCAAGCCACTACATACATCATAAGCACTGAGGTGATGTGAAAGGCGAAACTTTCAGCCAAGTAATGTGTATCTGTCTTATTATCAACCGTGCAGAATCAAGGTAGTATGTCACAATGAAACCCTTCTTGTCATGAACTCTAAAGCCTCCGAAAATCGCGCACTTGATAGGCTCTCCCCTGCAGTCAAAGATCATCGGTTCCGCAAACAAGTCAAACGAGGTAACTCATCAGGTACGACGATCTGGGCCTCGGGGGGCCGTCTGTGCGGATCACATGGGGGACGCTTCCGGAGGCGATGGCATGGGTTTTACCTATTTGTATGGTGTATCTGTGCAAATCAGGCCATCTTTCATACCACTCCGTCCGTTTGGGAATATATGCAAGTCCAAGTGTTGCTTGAGAGGCTGAACAAGGGATCTAGAAGAATGCGGATCGTCTCTAATATTTCCGCAATAGATTCGGAGGGATTCATCAGCATCAACCAACATGGGCAGGGGTTGCATCCCACAAGTCTTACGTATGTCGTTGGTAGACCAGGAACACCCAATGCCACAAACCTGGGCCTCAAAAGCCGATGATCTGGCGACGATCTTGATTGCGACGACCGGTTAAGATATTTTAGTTGGATCAATTATCAATGCCATAAATCTGCAGGCAGTTACTGGTTAATTCACGTGCCCATTGTGGACAATTTCTATCTTACAGTATTATGGCTTTGTGAAAACAAATTAGTAAATCTCCGCATTGGTTAGGATATCTTCACAAGACAGGGATTTATACCGTCTCGGCAGTCGTTTCATTGGTAGGCAAGCAGTACTTAATTCATTTAGAAGAACCTAAACGCCACAAACGTAACTCACAGACATGTCCGACACACCCTTGAAGATTTGCAGGGGTTTGCAAAGCGCGAGGGTTGCAAAAACTCGCTTAAAGATATTCTTACAGCTGAAAGGCCTGGTCTTCCGGGGTGCTAATCCTGATATCTTCATAAAAAGATCTGCAATATGTACCGGTAATGGATACGGGGCATAGCTAAGATTACAGAACCCCATCAGCCCATTTTTGACAGTGAGTCTATTCACGTTACATTTGGAATTCTGTAACTAGTTTGGAAGCATTCCTATTCCCCTTTCTCGAACATGATAATACCTGGTTTTCCTTGACGGCAGATGCCTTTGCAGTTGAGCCTTGTGGCTGGTTGAAAGGTTGTCTCCCTAGAAAAACATTTGGTCTTTGTATACTTATATCCTTCCTCTTCTCGCATTTGACACGCGTTGGCAACTTATCACCAAAATCAGCGTTCTCGCACATCAAGTCGTACACAATGGCAATGGGAGGGGATGGGCCGTGGGCCATTGCTGTCATGTGGGCATTGACTGCTGTAGTATTCATCTTTGTTTTGTTACGAGTTTACGCCAGAGCTATCGTTGTCAAGTCATTTGGCATTGATGACCATGTTTTCAACTTGGCCTTTGTGAGTCTCCTATCCATTGTCACTCGATCACTGCTAATGTCTGTTTCAACCAGGTTTTTCTTCTCTTCTACACCATCTTCACGACTATCTCGGCGCATTATGGCTTCGGTCAGAATATTCCCGATATCATGGCCCGAGACCCCGAAGACCTACCACTTGCCATCCTGTTTGAAGCCATCGGTCAGACTTTTGCTGTCATCGGCATGGCAATTGCCAAATGGTCACTCGGACTGTTCTTGCTTCGAATCGTCAAGAAGAAGTGGCATAAAATAGCCATCTGGATATCTATGGCTTGCCTAGCAGGCGCATCTATCTCGACTTGTTTCGTCTTCTGGCTCCAATGCACTCCTCCCAAGCATTTGTGGGATCGACGAGTTCCAGGAAAGTGCACAATTGATTCGACGCCTGTATCAATGCTTTTGTGCAGTAAGTGTCTTGTTGATCATAGTCTAGGTTTATGGGCTAATAACGACAGTCTCCTGTGTCATCGTCGACTTCTTCTTTGCTGCCTTCCCTTGGTTTTTCATATGGAGCCTCCAGATGAAAAAACGAGAAAAGATTGTCATTCTTTGCAGTTTGAGTCTTGGTGTTATGTGAATGCCCTCTTCCTTTTGACATTACAGACTCCCGCTAACTGTTCATCTAGCGCTGGAGCTTGCGGTATCAAGCGCACTCTAGAGGTTCCTGAGCTCTCAAGCCCAAACTACACAAGTGAGTCATCTAGAGACAAAACATCCCAACGACATCTTGGCTGACGCTTACTTCTTTCCAGAGGCTACTGTTGGGCTGATTGTCTGGTCGGCAGCCGAGATTGCCGTGACAATGATCTGTATTGGTATTCCCGTCTGCCGACCACTATACAAACAGTACCTTGACAAATGGACATCCCGAGACGGCAGCAAGTATCGAGAACAGAGCGCTGGCGGATCGTTTCCTCTTCAAACCATCGGTGGAGGTAAGCTTTATCCCAACGCAGCCGATAAGATCGACAGCATGTCCGAGGACTGCAACGTCCACGAACATGAGAAAAAGCTTGGCGTTAGGGGCCCATTTACAAAGACGAGGATCTACTCCAAGGGAATAGAGCGGGTTCGTGGCGATAACCAGAGTGATGAGGAGATCTTGGGGCCTGATTTCAGGAGGACGCAGGAGGAAGACCTTGAGGGGCAGAGAGGAATTCGGGTGACATATGAAGTCTCTACTTCCCGGCAGAAGGCATTTGATTCTATTTGAGCATGTGGAACTTGTGATTTTGTTATACATTGAGCTCTTTAATTGAGCCGATCTACTTATAGATAGATCTTCTTCCTGAATGAGGACTTATATGTTTTAGGCCGACCATGAATTATGATCCTTGCATCTCGCCCACTTGTCGGTTGAAATCACGATGCACGTTCTGCAACGGATCTAGACAAATATTTCATTTCTTAGATGTTGATTTCCACATAATAACAAATAGATCATGGAGATTCAAGTATTAAAGAAAATAATATAAGCTAAGATATACAAGCAGAGAAATATTAAGTGGTTTCTTAATGGATTGAGGTATTGAACTGCCAGTTACCATTACTAATCTTTTAAACTTTACTAAAAATCACATAATTTCCATTTTCTTACCGAAACCTAATTTCAAGAATCTCATGATGCCAGAAACTACTCTCGACTCTCCGGTTTCAACACTTCGACACAGCGGCGGATCGCTATGGTTTTCTCATCAGCCTACGCGGCACTCGAGCCACACCTCGACATCCCCTTTAACGCGTCCCTGGGTGCCATCCTCCTTCTTACGTACTGGTGCCTCGTCTCAAAACCCCGCCTCCTTCTTGCTGTCGTGTTTATTGCCAGTCTTGCTATTGTCATCTTCGACCGTACCTCTAC
The DNA here is from genome assembly GCA_013623715.1 of Fusarium verrucosum. Taxonomy (NCBI): domain Eukaryota; kingdom Fungi; phylum Ascomycota; class Sordariomycetes; order Hypocreales; family Nectriaceae; genus Fusarium; species Fusarium verrucosum. The sequence continues at coordinate 1,293 of JABFFJ010000599.1, read as the reverse complement.
CAAGGGCGAAATGATCAAGACTGTGGCTGAATTGCCTCTCGGTCTTGGCTCCGTTCTCCTCTTCATCGTTGCTAGTAGACCAGCCAAGGCGCGGTGGCTACACGCTTTTACGATTTACGTCAACTTGGCTGTCTATGGAAATATTGTCATGATGGTCGCGACGCCATCTGGAGAGACTTTTCGTGGTCTCTGCTGCAAGGTTGCCTGTCTCGCGCTGTCAACATGGATCATTAGCCAGGGGTACAGAGTGAAGTGGAGGACTGTCCTACTCCACGACAACCTTTTTGTCTTCACGGCTGCATCAAAGAGCTGGGTTTTCGCACACGCCCTTTATAGGTTTATCCTACTTACGCTTCCATGCTTTGGATCTGGGAGACGTCATAGGCTTCTGGAGGTGTATTCTCTTGGCCTGACATACTTGTTGTCACGGACTACCAGGCTGCCGTTTGAATATTGCTTTGGCATGGCCGATACAGTGGTGGCGCCGGCTGTTACAGCATGGTCGTCGATTTCCAAAACCTTTGGACTGATTCCGCGGAATGGAGGGAAGAGCCATTTACTTGTAAGCGAAATTACGGCCACAGGTGATTTGTATTTGGGAATTGTCGCGCTGTCTGTTGCTATTTATGCCTGCATTAAGATGGTATCTTGTTTGAAATAGGACTAAACGGGTTAGATCTGTCTTGGGAATGGAACAGGAGGCAGGCTAGTAACTTATTTATACCTACTAACATTATAGTAGAGCCTTATTTAGGTTGAATTAGTTCCTATAGAAGCATGTGAATATACGTACAATATGAAAAAGATCTTATGTTCTTCATTATCATATACAGCCTCGAGCTCTTTCTCCATCGTCACGTGTTCCATTTTAGGTAGACAGACAGGATTAGTATGAGGTGTAAATAGTACTTACTCCAGCCTCAGATCCTATCTATATATTTAGAAGGGTCGCAACCCACTTTCCACTTATCCAGTCACTTTAGATAAAAATCTTCACAAACTCCAGGAACACTTCTGCAGCTTTTGATCGATTTCGATTGCATTACAAAGTGAATATATTCCTATCAGTTATTACGAAAATAACTTTAAAATTGTAGCCTCAGAATGTGCTGCCGGTCACAATTAATACAAAGGAAGCCGCTACACTTCCAGCAACATCCTGGACATCGGCAGGAGTATGGTTAGCCCTGTTAGTTGTAATAAACCTTCTTAGTGCACTTCAATAAGCTTCCCCACCCTGCCTAAGTGACCTCCGGCTCCCCTAGGTTAATTAAGTCATTATTTTTATTAAGG
>JABFFJ010000594.1:0-12050 GCA_013623715.1 Fusarium verrucosum | reverse complement strand
AGTGAATCAAAAGGTCAAAGTGTGTATATGCTTAGACTTAAAGATTTATAGCAGTATTGCCAATCCTATAATATTAATATAGGAAATAAGAAGACTAAGCATTTAGCTATAAATCTTAACTATAAATAATATATCTAGGTTATAATATATATATATATATTTATGCCTTTATAGCTACTTAAGTAAAGTATTAATTAAAGTATATTTATTAGCGGCACTTATTAATTAAATACGGAAACTGTATAGCTTTCCTAGATAAAGTGCGTGGGTATCAAGCCAACCTTTGGACTGCCCTTGGTACAGCCGTCTGAAGAAGTCAGAAAGAGGCTCAATAAATAATCATTTTCTTTGCCCGACAAGGGCCAACTATTTGATAATTATGCAGTCAATGTATTCATTCCTTGCCGGATTAACTCTGACAACTCGACCTTCGTGCCTCCATTTTGCTACAGCTTAGACTTCACCTTCCCAGCAACATCCTTCACTTCGCTGGTAAACCGATACACAATATTGTCAAAGCTATCCTCGGGAAAAAGGTAAAGCCAGCTGAGCTCGTTCTCGCCGCAAAACACTCCATGCTCCGAGTCTCCCGGAATCCAGACAAGGTTATTCTTGAAAACTGGGTATCTTTCTCCTTCGACTTCTACTTCTCCAGTGCCGTATATGACGTAGTAGATCTCTGCTTGTTTGTGACGATGAAGAGCCAGCGTTCCGTATGCAGGACATGTAGCGATGCCTCCAGTGAGTGAGGTACTACTCGTTTCTGGCGATGACAAGAGTGTATGCCATGTTGTGTTGCCGCGTTCATTTTCGGTGAAGGAGGAGGATTTGCTTTTTGATTTGGCATCGATATCGATAATCAGCGGCTTCTGTGATTCTGGAGACATCGTAAGTGTAGATGGAGATGAAATAATTTAATTCGAAGACACTTGATAGATAATATTCAGAAGCTTCCAGACAGGGTGATATGGAAAAGCATGGGGAAAGTGACTTCTTATAACCTCAATGATTGCTGCTGGATCCAGAGATGATAGCTGATTCAGGACATCTTGCAAACCTCGTACTGGGTTTTGTACGCCTTAGAGTCACTGCCCAACGCGAACGGTAATTTTACACGGCCTTCAGACCATAAAAGGCAAACATTTGCGAATATTCAAGCAAGGTTCTCCAAAACGCTCCGTGATGAGGATAGTTACGGTCCAAGAGTGAGGGGATCGCACCAATAAACATCAGCTGAGCTGTTGCGACATACACTAGTTTCAGAGCTGACCTATGAATTCAAGTCTTGCATTAGTTAATGACAGGGACTGCGAGATACCCTTGTTGAATTTCTTTTATCTTACCATGACATGCTCACTATCAAGTTATCACATGCAGTTAAGCAGGTGAGCTACCAACTTCACTGATTGATATTTACTCTTATCTTTTTGAAAGTCAATATGGCCGATATCAGAATTATCAGAGTTAAAGAGTTAATTGAGTGAATATTCCTGCTGCCTAGGAGACTTGAACTTTGAATCTGGTGGTCTTGACAGGATAACTTTATATGTAGAAAAGTTAGAAACATTCTCATTTATTAAGAGTAGAGTGTATAGAGAGAATTCGACATCCCTCAGCAGATATAAAAGGGCGATCTTCGTTCCCAGATGATTGAAGCACTACACATATTTCCAATCCCTTGAATCCCACTTGCGATCAACCGGCTACTTCCAACTCAAGCTCACCATCCCGTCCACGCAACCATATATCGTGAAGAATTCTACACAAATACTCCTAATACAACCAATAATGTGTGGAGGTTCGAAAAACAAGAAGGCTCCAGTTGGTGTCCGTGTGCATCGGTCTTCTTCAATGCACAGGAATTTGCCACGCGAGGTAGAAATCGACCCCGAAAAAGTTGGCAAACCACGAAAGTCAAGGGTTCCTCCTGAAATTACATACAAAGGCAAAAAGAAACGCCGTTAAGGAAGGTCTGACTACCAAGGTAAGAATCCCATGTTTATCTCTGACGGAGATCCAGCCTGGTTAACGAAGTAACAGACCGCATTCCTCAGCCCTGGTCAGAGAAGGGGCTTTATCTTGATTATATTTGCTGTTATTATTGTAGCAGCAGACTCTCATGCACCCGTGGATAGGAAAAGAGAGTCGAGTGTAGGCTTCCGAGACTCATGAGCCGAGTACAGCACTGGACAACATCGTTGGCATTAGTCTTGTCATCACATATAAAATATCCCTGTTGGATATTGAAAACGTTAATTTAACAAAAATTGCAATTCAGTCTTTCGTTTGGGCTGTCTGAAGTGACCAGAGGTTGGTTATCAACATATTACAATGGCGGAGCATGGCATATCATCAGTTGGATAGGAGCATGTTAACATGTCACGGTGTGGTTTATCTTGATCATGCTAATCTTTCGAATTTTACAAACAATGCATTGATTTCGGTTCATTCAAGTCTATATTATTTACGTGTTAGTGATCAGAATACATGGTGATGTTCTCACTCAACTGTCGCATCTCTGTAAGCCCACTTGTCCTGCGACAAGTAATCAGAGATTTCTTACCATTCACTCAATTGACAGCCACATCCCCAAGTCACTATGCACTGCCACCCTCTCAGCACTACATGTTGTAATTCTTCTCATTAATCCAGCTGCACCACATTTCATAAGATGTTCCTCCTACTACTCATGGAGTGCTTCGGTTTTGGCTGTTGGATGGACAGATCTGCGGGTAAACTGCCTCGGATGTGTCTTGTTTACGTTGGAGTATTTTTTGGCCTGCGTTTCTTTATCCTCGACACCCGCGCTTATTGTGTCCATATTTCTTTCTATCGACGCATGGGCGGGGAGTTGGACAGACTGCTCGCGAAGCCCAGGCACGAAAGCGGCGCACCCGCTGTACTGGACCAGGGCTTAAAGAGCCTTATTCCCAACTCAAATAACGAAATAGCTGTACTGGACCAATGTGAGCAACTCGTGACAATACCTCCAGGAATAATAATGAGTATCTCAGATTTAGTAGAAGGTTTGAATTCAATTCAAGATCCCTAAAAGGGCTGCGAAGAGGAATTAGACTTCGCAGAGAAAGACTCCCCCATCAAAGGGCTCAGATATGACTGCATGATAATACATAACTATCATTCAATTCTAGATTGGTCATTTATGACTTATGTTTTCAATGCGTCAAATGAAGGGGACTATCGCCTCCAGACAACTAGCTGCCATTAGCCCAGCAAAAGCATAATTAAATGCTAGATTCTGCCAGGTTGGGAGATCTTTATTCTGCATCTCAGTTATATACTGAGCCTAGAGCGTAGATTTAGAATAAACATCAGCTGTATTTCGCTCTTACTGCCACTCTATTCATTCTTGGCTTCCTTTACTTCAGTGGCGTTACCTGCTTATCTTCCCATCCATCATTCTATGCCTAGACAGGCGGCGTCGCAGTCAGTGGGCACGATGGCGGTGCAGGAGCGCTCTCAGAGCAAACGTTGTCTTTCACGTAACAGCACCATACAACGATGGAAATTGGGCTATTCTCTGAAATCGTGGGCTGCCGTGCCCATTGATCATCAATGTACCGTATGCCCGGTCAGGCTTGCTCACCTCAAAGTCAAACATGACTTAGTAACTGATTCGTATTGAGCAGGTACCTATCTCATCTTGTTTCTCGAAAACTAACAGCCTCGCATTTGTGAAAGAAAATGGCATCACCTTATATTTAATAATTTTTGAGGAAGTTGAGCATCTGGCCATACGTAATGGCTCGCACATCCTTAATGGATGAGTCCTGGTACTCGCCCATAACGTTCGAATTCATACCTTATGTCCGATAAGAATGTGGGCCCGTGTGGGGTTTGCCGAGATCCAACGGTTTATCATGTGACTTCCCGCGATTAGCCGCGATTTCCCGCGTTCCCCATATAAAAACTCAACCACAAGCAAAAGAACGGATTGGCAAAAAAAGATGATTTTTCAAGACAACCCCCTGTGAACATGTTAGTTGGAATGCTATGATGAGTTTGGAAAGGAAGTCGCACTGGCGAGACTCGAACACGCAATCCTCAGATTTCCTTCGTTTGATAGCTGGTTTGCATTAGTTTGGGACTCGAACACCACAATTTCGGGGAATGGGGTACACACAAGTCTGATGCCTTAACCATTAGGCCACAGGGGCTGATTGTTTTCGGTGACTGTTTATCTTTGCTGACAGTATATAAAGCTTAGTAATGCGCGAATCCGAGCATATGAAAATCTTCTAACAACTCCTCAGAGAAGTGATACAAAGACCGAACAACTGCATTGTCCCAATGGACTTTTTAGACATCTTTGCAATCTTCAGCAATTATTAACCCTACAAGTATCTCATACCTTGAACCTACTGCAAACAATACCTATTTGTCACTTATATGACAGGGGGGGAGAAGGTCAGTTATGAGGAGAGGGATCCTCATTCCCGTCCATATTGAACACTTGGGATACCGCTGTATATTTTGAACTCTCAGAACTCACTTGAGCGTTGCATTTGAAGCGCCCAGAGCGTGCGTGGCCACGCATGACTGCACACGATATATATGGCCATCCATAATGGCAGAAGCGTTCCTTGGAGTCATAATAACTCAGAGAGTGGCAGATTCATAGACAGACTTGAGACGTGAAGTCCAAGATACCATCGAACCTCAGTTTTAGCGATGGAGAATTCTCTAGGTCATTCTCAATCTTCATGACCTTCGCGCTTGCAGGAGGCAGCAAGATCTTTAGGGGGCGACTTTCAGGTCTTTTCCCAGATATAATGGACCGTTCTTTAATTGCGTGTGAGCTTATTTCTCATTGGTGCTGTCCAAACCAGTGATGGTTCATTGTTCCAGTTCTATTGCCCCTCCGAAACGGCTCTAGCTTTTTTAACTGATCAAGAAAGCTTAAGAACACTATATTGCCAATCACTCCAATTGTTCTATCCAAAAGGGCCATTTTGGTAGCTGCCTCTGCCACTTTAAGCCAGGGACTAATGCTCGAGCAGAATGGCACTACAGTGGGGTGCACTCGGATCACCATGACAAGATAACAGGAATTCTCGTCAGGTATCACATAAAGAAGCGCGAAGATAAACTTTAACTTTTATTGCTATCTCAATGAGCTGATGAGTTTAGTTTTTGGAATTTCCTTTAAGCATGGATTTGGAATGCCCAAGGCGAAGAGCTGGAGGATGGCGTTTTTCGGGGTTTGAATTTTACGAATCATTCTACATGAAGTCAAAGACTGGTGATTGAATCGTGCATCTTATTGATAGCTAATGATAGATCAAAACAATATACTTATGTAGTGAAGAAAGGTTGATTTCTGCAGACTCTGGTCTTCAGGCTCACTTAATGAGATTCTCACTGAAACATATCGGGCAATGCCCAACATTAATATATCGTTCGTATCCAAACCAGCAGATAGGAATAGAGCTGTCTTTATAGTTGTTCCTCTTTTTCTCCAGTCTGAGATGTTGCTGATCCTGGCGTGCCTCTGCGAAGTGTAGTTGCCTGAGTTATTGACCTCCGTGCCTCAATTTCGAACATCGGCCAGAGAGTCGGTATTACTATTGGTAATGCTGCCAACTAGTGCTGAATTAATTGCATGTCCAATATGTTTGAGACTCTGACTATTGCACACTGTGCATTTTTCGACTTCTGGTAGATGGCTCAGCATATCAAGAGCTGTTATTGTGTCTTCTATGGCGGTTGTTGTGTTGTTGGCATAGAGGTTGAATTATTGCCCCCCCTTAATCAAAGTTACTAGCTCGGCTGGCGCAATGGTTAGCGCATCTGACTTCTAATCAGAAGGTTTGGGGTTCGAATCCCCAGCCGAGTTTTTTGGCAATTTTTTCTAAAAATATCTAATACAATGTGTTCATGTTGGCTGCCTTGATGCTTTTTTGGTGTTTTCGCTTTGTTGCAGTTCGGGATATCTAGCGACACTGTTTTTGGCATGGTGGGATGCAGGAAACTGCGGGAAATCACGTGATACACCGTGGCAGGTCCACATTCTTTTCGGACATGAAGCAAGGCAAAAGCATAGCATCTGCAATAGCGCCTAGGTTTAATAAAACAAAGAATTATATGAGTTGCAGGTGCTTCATGATAGAGATGTTATCTTACTGAGAGATTCAAGCGACGGTGATAATTACAGGGTTCCTGCTATGGAAGATGAAAGAAGCTCGAGATAACAAAGAACGGAGTAAACCGCTCTGAGCAATCACAAACCATGCCCACTGCACAGGATTTGCATTAGACAGGCATGACTTACTACTCAGACAACATGACAAATTGAATACCAAACCTTGACGTGTCATCCATTGCCAATAGCCATATCACGAGTTTTGCAACATAAACGTTACTTATCTTGCCGTTAAAAGGAAGGGTTGAAAGGCCTCGCAACTAATACTACATTCTGGTTAACCTAATTCCAAACCTCTGAGAAGTAATTGTCTCGCAAACAGCTCGGCACATAACTATACCTAGCTATGTACAGAAACATTCTTCTCTATCTATCCAAACTCGAGCATATCCAGGTCGCGACTTCACTTTGCTTTCACCATCGTCGTCTATTTAGCGACCAAAACATCAAACACTACATATGCTAGACAGAAACAAGCACCGTGGTTGCATTTGTCTGTAACGTCACAGACGTGGATTGACAACTCTTAAGGGATACGGCCCTGGGGTAACGGTGGCACAATACTGGTCATACACTTTTTGTTTATTCTCTGCCTTCTTTTGGGGTCACAGCATATGGCCACACAAGAATTTAGTTGAGTTGCGTCGGAAGTTGGCGACGGATGTAACACGGCGCTGCCCCATTTACAGTATGCGTAGACGGATGCGGATACACATGATCAAGCCTATTTGGTTTTTGAGATAATAGATGACTACAGTCACTGCTTGATTGCCATGTGGAGCATCGTGATCATACGCATAGCCGAAGGGCGCGGCAAGTCGTTCCATGGACCTGGGTGTGTTTCTGTTGGACGCAATCTACAAGAAACGGACAAGCCCCTCAGTACGACACGCATGCGAACTACTCACAAGCCAGATGTTTGTTCGTTGCCTGACGTGGCCTAGTCCCTACAGTTTCACGACCCGCGTGTCTTGGTAAATTTCCAGACTGTTCCACCGGTACCAAATATGAAGAAATGTATTACAAGCATAAATGATCACAGTAGATGCGCAATCAAAGTGTGTGCCAGGCTAAGCATCGGGGGTGTCTAATGGTTGAGAAAAGGAAATTTACTTTGAGGCCAGAGGACTATGGTTATGTAAACGTGCGCACTGATATACAGATAAAAGAGCTGTACAGGGTGCTGTTGTAAGCCGATTGACATTATCTACCTACATTATCATTTGGTTCGATTTAGCTACTGGGCTAGCAAAGGCATTATCTACATTTGGTACCTGCTTCTGACAGCTTCTAGATTGAACTATGTCACTGAGCCAATGCTCAATGGTATCAAACTCCATCGGCTGGCACGCTAATTACCCGACAGCTGAGACAATATCGTGTGCTCACAAATCTTGATTTATTTGTTCCTTCTTCGCTTCGAGAGTCGTCACTAATGTAGGATACGGGAGGACCAAGCTTTCGTTTGCTCGGTAGTCAAACGATACACAAACGGGACTTCAGCCTCCCTTAGAGAGACGATTACCTGGGTGCCAACATCACTCCTCCTGATTGTTAGGGCATCGTGACTGTGAACCTTCAAACGGAGCTTTTCGCCTAAGAAGTGATTCACTGCCAAATCACAATGCAGTGATTCAAACACGTTTCCATATTGTCAGTATCATTTGTGAATCATCAAACGGGATTTCTCGTCTAAGCAGTGATTCACTACCAAATCACAATGCAATGACCCAGAGCCAAGACCTTATGATTGTCAAAGTACAATGCTTGTAAAGCTTCAAATTGAACTTCTCGCCTAAGAAGTGACTCACTGCCGAACCATACTACAGTGATTCAAATAAGGCCCCCTGATTGTCAGTATCGTGATTGTGAATCAAGACGGAGCTTCTCGTCTACGAAGTGATTCACTGCCAAACCACAACTTAGTGATTCATTGTTAGTTTGTTAGGTTTACGGCTGAATCACCTCAACTGCACAGGTATAAATTGCTCCTTCTTCCCAGCCCATCTTTCTTCCTCTTTCACTCTCATCAACACTCTACTCGTACAGCTATCTTTGTTACCACCCTCATCGGAGCTTCTACTCTTCTGTTGGACCAGTATCCGATATGTCTTCATCCCCAGCCCCCCCGGGCCCTCATCTCGTTGATGGCTACGCCTGTGTGGTTGAAGGGGCCTGGGACCCTCACGACGAACAACTTCCCCAAGGTCTTGTTCCCGGTCTCAGGGTCCGCCCGGCAGATCGCGTATGGGTCTTTCAGACCAATCAAGGCTACGGCTTCACGCATCGCCACGAAGGTGACTCTTGGGTTCGAGGCAAGTATTTGAATCCTAAACTCGTCAAATCCATATCATATCTTCCCTAAACTCGTCAAATCCATATCATACCTTCCCTAAACTCGTCAAACCTATCATAATATTTACCCGAGTTGAAGCAATCACTAACATATATATGTATATCAGGATGGGTACCTCTTCGTCTTCTCCGCAAAGGCAACAGACGCGCCGACCCCTTGCCCATCGAGATTCCAGCACAATTCACCAACTTCCAACAGGGTGCGAGTGCTCAGAGCCAGGGTGCGGCGCCAGCTGCGAACGTTCTACAAGAGACCCTTCGTGATCTTTGGCGAAGTGTCGGCGCAGACGAAACCGCCATCAAGGATGCCATCCCTGGCATGTCAGAGGTGAGCAAGGGGATCTTTTTCCACCAGAATGCAGCCAGATACGCCGACATAGTCTACGATTTCATCGTCCCTCAAGCCCGTGCAATCATGGGCAACGGGAATTTCTCAGTGGACCAATTGAGAACTCTACCTCAGGTCTCTCGTAACTACCCTCGATACCCCGGTATTTATGTCATTCTACACAATGATTTCGGCGGCGTGAAGTCTGGAAATACAGTATACAATACTGCTATCTATGTCGGCCAAACAATCAACTTCCAGACGCGCCTTCAGAATCACCAGACCAAGATGAACATCAACAATTCTTTTCATTACCGTCTTGCCAGAAAGGCAAAGCATATGGTAATGGTACCCATCCTTCTGCAGACTCATGACAATGTCCCACCATGTTTCTTGGACATCGCAGAGTTTTGCTTTGTCTGCCTCCTGCAAAGTTGGTATTCGCTATTGTTCAGGCCCAGCGCTCCCAACGCTCTTGGAGCGTATGGAACTGACTTTGAGGGATGCTTGGTATTCTCTGGTTTGATGCGCCAAGTTCAAAACAGGACCGGCTGGAACCCAGGCCGTATTTACGGCTTGAATTGGAACACCCCTATCCTCAAGCACCCCAAAGCTACAAAGCCATGGACGGCATGGTACGCCCAAGACATGGATATGTACGTATACCGAACCCGCCGCAACGTCTTCATCAGAAACAATACGGCTACTATCAACTGGTTTGGGGACAAGTTCCAGATTCCTATTGAAGTCGCGCAGGATGCGCATCTTGAAAACGGTCAAGCTGTCCATCTTGTGGTCGAGGTCTACAAGAACGAAGATGGTGAGTATCGAACTCATCCATTCCGCTTCGTGCGGTTTCCTCCTATGATTGGCAAGAACCGGGAGCTCGAGAAGCTTAGGGCTTTGGCCATTTCGATTCAGTGGCTTCCTAAAGGACAACTTCAGTGGAAGCAGTATTATCTCGAGAGGAGCCGGCTCTGGATCCAGCAACAAAACAGTGGCCCTGATCCTATGTTGTCGATCTACCGTCAAGCTCTCATGATACTCTGCGATGTCGAAAGGATTGTCTACACCAACGGCCCTGGCTGGCTGGCTGCCATCGCCCCATCCCCAGTCCAGTTCTTGCAGTACCGCCACCTCGAACAGAAGCTGGTAGTGGAGATTGTTCCCACACGAACTATTCCTTGGCCCCAGGACAACACTATGGAGGAGAACCGACAGAGGCTCATCGCTTTGTTCCCCCCCGGCCCGGATGCCGATACCATCATCGGGAGGCAGCCTCCACATAGATGGCTCCCGAAACAGCGAAAGGCATGTGATATCTGTCTTTCTCAGTACACTGTAAGTACCCAAACCCGATTTCCAACAGTGTCGAAAGCTAACCACTCCCTTAGACAGCCGCATGCGACTACAATCCCGACGATGGTTCGTGTAAGTGCTGCAGGTTTCTCAACCGACCATGCACATTCAGTCGAAGTGGAGATGGTCTTCTTACGAATGGTTTCGTCCAGGGAGAGCATCTGGAGGAACTTGGTATTGCCGTGAACATATCCAGAAACAGGGGCTCGACGATCAACACGATCAACCCTCCATTCGATCCCGACATCGAACAGGAAGAGCATGGAAACATGGCGGAAGATTGATTGACGCAGGAAGTTGGTGGTTCTTTGGGGGGAAGGGGGAAGAATGGAAAGGAAAACCAAGAGCGGGTCAGCTTTTGAGCTGTTGTAATTATCATGAGCTAAGATGTGGCCTAGAGGTCTAGGTCCGTCCAACACGGACTTTTACTGCGCGAATTTGGACTTTCGCTTTCTCTTTTCAGCAGTCTATTCTTTTTCTCAGTCTGTCGCTCCTAGTCTAGCTGCTAAAGAATATCGTTTGCATATTCTGGTGCCTTTGTGATATCCTGCCTTGGTATTATCATGCAAGAGCATGGGTTGAATCTCTCATTACCTTTGTATCTAAGATTTGTTAAAAGCATGATGGACAAAGAATCACGCGAGGATAAGCTAATTTTTTTCGTACGTTTATCTATCGCATAGGAGACGATAAGGCTTTAAGATACCTGTGTTTAGTCAGGGATCTAGATTAAAAAAATCGGAATCGATTCGCCTTGACAAGGAGCATTAAAGAAAAATATCAAAAAAATTAAAAAGAACTTCTCTAACGGGATTCGAACCCGTAACTTTCAGATTTCAATACTATAAAAGTCTGACACGCTAACCAATTGCGTCATAGAGAACTTTTATTGGGAGCTGGGGGATAAAACTTTGGTTTATATAGGCAGATGTTGCCAGCTAACTGCCCTTCCTTTCCATGTTTTTCTTACCTATTGATCTCTTGTTTTATAATGTCTTGTGCTATTGATATCCTGTATTTTAAGTATACTCAGGTAGTACTACTGGATTTTACTGAAGCAATTCATTTCAAGATGAAGTTGTTGCTTGTTTGACTTGGTAGTCGCGCAACATGCAAGTAAGTGAGGCTGCAAATTAAGATGGAATAATGTAAAGAAAAGAGTTCATTGAGTAATATTTGGTATAATTCCGCACTTCTGGTCCATTTAAAAAGAGAGACACGATATAGGACTCTCTCAATCTGGCATGTACTTTGTCCTGTGTTGAACCGATTTAATACCCTTGCCCAATTGCTGGCTTAGAGCATTGAAGTACAAGTTCAAAACTGTCGACTCAGGATCCAATGAGGTAATCATATCAAACGCTGTCGTAAGGGAGATGATAGTGCTACGAATTTCTTAGTCAAAGTGCGCGCAGACCTGAGTCTTTGGGAAGGAACGACTACATGAGAAGGCACCAGACGGAAGTATTAGACTTGGGTACAGGATAATACATGCATAACAAATAAATGGCCTGTCTTTTAATATTCATTTTGGCGCCCAGTGATATTGACTTGAAGTTGGTAGTATCCTGTCTTGGGCGTGTTCAAACTGCCGTTCCTTCCCAAGTGGCCGTTCCTTCCCAAGTAGTCGTTCCTTCCCAAACCGCCGTGCCTTCCTCATCAGAGAACACTCCTGTCTATGTCCCCTCCTTCCCAGTCTGCACCTTCCGTACAATGGGTCAATTGCTATTATCTGCCATGTCTTTCTTCCGTCCAAGTTCAGTCCATCCTATTTAACCACCATCATCACCAACAACAACAACAACAACAACAACAACAACAACAACAACACCAGCACCAGCACCA
>JABFFJ010000593.1:0-20183 GCA_013623715.1 Fusarium verrucosum | reverse complement strand
GCTTTAAGAGCCTTTTTTTTTTCCTTAATAAAAATAATAACTTAGCAAAATATACGACCCTTTTCTTGTCATTTTCACATAAGGCCAGATGACACAATGCATATGCGGGGGCCGCATAGGGGGGCCCTCAACGGGAGGGAATGATACTGACCTTATTACGTGACACCTTCTTGAGTTGTGTTGAAGTCTGCTCACGTTCAAAAGGTTTGCACGTTTCTGGGGGTTGGAGGGTCGCAAGGGTGCGGAAGGGTCGGATATCTCTGTTAGATGCCAAGTATTATCGATTGACATGCCATGACACCAATAGCTCACGGTTTGTCAGTTATGCGGCTTTAATGGAACTTTAAACTATGCATAGATCGAACATTGGGAATGACAGCACTGCTATGATTCATGTCTGATTACGTGGAACCATCCGAAATTTCGACGCCGGCCACCTCGGATGTCAATTGGAAGTTAAAAATGCAAACAATCCTAGCATTTTACGGTATCTGGTAATCACTAATATCAAATACCGACTTTAATTGCGTACATAGTAATCGCGTAATGGTTGCTTACGCCATCATCAAGTCACAAATGCGACAACCCTTCAACCGGCCATACTGTATGTATAAGACTAGCACAACCCACCTCCCGCCGGAGATAGAACTTCAGCGAATTTATTCCCAGAATGGTAATGTCATCGAAGTCCTTGTAGTACCGTATCTGCCGTGATGAACTCAGCCATACAAAGTTGACGGCATGATTACGACTCTGGCTAGCTAAGAATGGAAAGTCTGTTGAATTGGATTGGAATGATTACGACTCCACTGTGCATATTTACTGCATGACAGAACAATGGATAATATCTTATACGCATCATAGTAAGTATTGTTTGCAGGTATAAAAGCCATAGACTTACTGCATTGAAGTAATAAGATGCCCGAAACGCTCATGTATATCCCTTCTGCTCTTGTGCAATCGGTAACAAGAATCTCTCGACTATCATGTCGGCAAACCTCCTCTTGCGAAGCGTGGCCCTTCTTGTTCTAGCAGGCAGGGTCAGTGCTATTCCTGTAGTCTCAGATGCTCAGACAACTGTCTCTTCTACTGCCTCCGTACCACCAATTGTTACTTACGCCAATGTGACATCTCACGGTTCCTTCACCGGCACGCCGACTACCACGGGTGCTCTCTCAACTACAGTTCTTGCATCGTCCATTCCTGCAAGACCTCCGCCTCCTGGGTCTTTCAAATATCCTGCCAACGGTAAGCTCAATGCACCGCAGCCTGCGCCATATACACCCAGTGGCGGTGTCGGTACCAATGGCTCTGCTCCCGTCTACCGAGTCCAGAGCGACTTTGACTACCAGTCTCTGGCTCTGGCTCTTTACCAGGAGTGGATTGAGCTTGATCTCTTCCGCTGGGGTCTCGCTACCTTCTCCAAAGAGCAGTTCGAGGCTTTCGGCATCAACGAGGAGGACCAGTTCCTCATTGAGTACATGGCTCGACAGGAGATTGGCCATGCTACTGTCATCAGCCATATGCTCGGCCCGGAAGCTCCGAAGCAGTGCACTTACAACTACCCCGTCTCTAACGTCCCAGAGTACATTGACTTCAACCAGAAGCTCACTCGATGGGGAGAGTCTGGTGTCTATGGTTTCTTGCCTCATCTCAACTCTGGTCCTGCCGCACAGCTGCTATTGCAGAGTATCACCATTGAGGCTCGTCAGCAAATGATCTTCCGTCAATTTGGCGGCTCTTTTCCCATGCCTGAATGGCATACTCCCGGCATTCCTCAGAGCTGGGCTTGGACTTTGCTTGCTCCATACATCTCTAGCTGTCCTTACAACCAGACTCGGCTTGTCTGGCAGAACTTTCCCTCATTGAACATTCTCAACCAGCCTAACCCTGCTCGTATCAATGGGTCTGAGGTCTTTAACGAGACTACTGGTGGATACGCCAACACTTTATCCACCAAGGGTATCAAAAACAATGACCTCTGTGTCAACGCAACAAAGACCGGCGTGAACTGCAAAGCAGCCATTGCTCACAATCGCACTATGCCTCTGTCTTACCCCGGTCGCCAGGTCTTCCTTAACTGGGACGCCCCCGGGAAGCCTGTTGGTCCCAACAATAGTTACATCACCTCCACCAACGTCAGAGAACCCAAGTTTGCGGCGTGGGTTTCGCAGCTCAATGTCACCTACTCTGCTCTCCAGAACATCAGCCGTAACGACAGGACTGCGTATACCATCCAGCCTAATGTTTCGACTTGGGCTGGAGACCCGGCTATTAATGGAACTATGTTCCTTGCTCTGACTGATACGGATCTTTATGTCACGCCATATAATCTTAGTCAGATTAACCCTCATGTCGCCGCTCTGGCTGTTTATCAGGCTGGCTAAGCGTGTGCCCGCCAATGGGTCTGCCCAATCTTTAAAGCCTACTTCATCCTTTCACCATTGATTTGCATAAATGTCTGGAATAATGGCCCAATGCCTGAATATTGGTATTTTCACTTATGTAATTGTATCTATATGTATTTATATCACGATTTAATGATGTTGGCAAACAATTACTTAAACCTGTCTCCTGAAAGTAAAACCTCAATTGCGTAACTAAATCTGATACTATTTCTTGGTAAAAGCACGTTGACTCAAATGTCGTCATAAGTATACAAACCCTCCTCCAGGCCCTTGATCTGTAGAGCCAACAACTTGGAATAGTATCGACACAGAGCCAAGTTACCACCGTGATACCAGAACCCAGGATGACCACTCTTCTGCCAGATGGTTCTCATCTCACCCTCCTCGTTGAAGCCCCAAACATCATTGACCTTATCAGCAACTGCATCACCAAACATGACTCTGGTCTGAGTGCGCATGTTCTGATAGCCAGTTGCGAAGACAATCTCATCAGCCTCAAGCTCCGTACCATCCGCAAAGCGAAGACCGTTAGGAAGGACGGATTCAATCTCTTGACCGTGCTTCACCTTGATCTTGCCGTCGGCGATGAGTTTGGAGGCGCCAACGTCGATGTAGTAGCCTCCACCGCGCTGGAAGTACTTGAGCAAGAGGCCGGCGCCGTCGGGACCAGCATCAACCTTGAAGCCCGCCTTGTCAAGGCCCGCGAGGATATCCTTGTCGAATTCAGCTTGCTTGCGGCAGGTCTCGACGGACAGTGCCTTGAACACGGCAGTGGGAACACCGTGGACGAGGATATCAGCATCGTCGACGGGGGGGCCATCTTCAGAGTAGAGACCCTTGAGACCAATGTCGGTGATGGCCTTGGAGGAGACAACGTGCGTGCTGGAACGCTGCACCATGGTGACTTCGTAGCCCTTCTCGAGGAAGTCCTGAGCAATGTCGTGTCCCGAGTTGCAAGATCCGACCACGATGGCCTTCTTGCCCTGGCTGTTGTCTCGGGCGCCAGAGAATTCGGAGGAGTGGCATAGACGATCGCCCTTGAAGTCGGAGATACCCTTGATATCAGGCATGTTCTTCTTACCAGAGTGGCCAGTTGCTTGGATAAGATGTCGAGGGTGCAGTGTGCGTCGTTCCTTCGAGCCGTCCTCCTTGGTTCTCTCAACAGTGACGTTCCATCGCTGTGAGGCCTCGTCCCATTGTGTTTCAATTAGAGATGTTCGCATCCAGATGTTGAGTTCGAGGAGAGTAGCATATGCCTCGAAGAATTGAGCCAACTTGTCCTTAGGCGTGAAGATAGGCCACTGAGGGGGAAACTTGAGATAGGGCATATGGTCGTACCAGACAGGATCGTGGAGGACAAGTTGGTGGTATCGCTTTCGCCAGTTGTCGCCCACGCGGTCATTCTGGTCGATGGCAAGGGTTTCAACGCCGAGCATCTTGAGACGTGCCGCGGCTGTAAGACCAGCCTGTCCAGCACCTAAAGGAATGAGCCAATGAAATGAAAGGAGGGGCAGGATTCACTTACCAATGATCAGGACAGCAGGCTCATTGCCATCACCAAACTCGCCCTCAGCAGCTCTTCGCTGAGCCCAATTCTTGCGGCCAGGCTTTCCACCATGTTCGACACCGTGAGGGCGGTGCTCATCGATGGTTTCTTCAAAGCCCGCGAGTTCCTGTATGCGAGTGTAGAGAGTGAAGATCTTCCACTGGCCATTCTCCTCGATCAATCGAGCAAGGCCCAGACCTTTACCCAGGACAGTCTCAATCTCAAACGCAAACTGAACACCCTGTACCTCGCCTAGTGCATCAACAGCAAGGAATTGAGGCGCTCGCACAGGCGAACTAGTGTCAATGGCAATCTTGCTCAGCCGGAAGCCATCCTTTGACTGAGCGCAGCTCTTCAAGAAGGACAGGACATTTGCTGGACCCTTCAAGGTTCGGAAATTCCAAGACAAAGCAAGATGATCTCGCCAGAAGCCACCTTCTGCGAATAGCGTCGCAAGAGCAGGGTAGTCTTTGTTCTGGAGAGCCTTGTTGACGGCATCGACCACTGAAGTGGCGATTTCGTGGGGGTCTGAGCTAGAGGGTTTCTTGGTGGCAGTGGGGAATTTGGCCAGCTCTATGTTTGTGGAGCCAGGGACTGCCCACATGCGAGAAGTCCGGGGAATGCTTTGAGGGATTGCGTCGCCCATTGTGGTTGTGTATGTGCTTGTACTTGTGAGTTATGGTTGTATGTATGAGGTGAATTAGAAGAGAGAGAAGTATAAAGAAAGAAAGTTTGATGAGTGAAGCAACAACTGAGGGGAAGCAAGTCGGGTTTAAGTACGGGAAATTTGAGTGAAACATACAGCTAATAGTGCAACCACAAACAAGCCAGAGTTTCCAGGCCCCTCACCGATGTAGGTTACCACGTCTTTCCATTGGACTATGGCAATGAGGCTGCTTCTCCGTTTCCCCACGTTTTACTGCCATGGCCAACAATAGCAATCTCCAGGGACCCTCCCCCGCCGGGAGCTAATCCTTCCATCCGACCCCGCGAAGCGGTTCCGACTAGGAGCGGAGAGGCGCGGAATCGGCTCCGGGAGATAATCCGATGGCGGTTCCGTCGTGGAAATCGGTTATGAGGACGATGAATTGGGGGTTAGAGTAATGAAGATGGGTTCAATATTGTAGAATGAGAAGTTTTCATTGTAAATGTCCGACTTGGTCATGTCACTCTGAGAGTTTCGGCATCTGAGACTAAGTTTAAGTTCAATCTCACTTGCACCGTTATCAGGTCATACTTGCAGATACCGCCTCACCGGGTGCTGTCCAGGCTCTATAATCATTCTCGTGCAGTTCATTCCGAACTCTGGTAAGAAATAATATTGAAACATACGGGCTACAATTCAATCAAAATCTCAGATAAATCCTGACGGCTAAAGACCGTGGCGCGTCTTTGTAAGAGTTATGCATTGTTGGGCCGAAATCGGACATGAAATAACAACACCAGAGCAAAAGCAGTGAAATTCCAACAATTCAACCCTCAAGACATATCAAATCAATAACATTAGCAGAACCAAGACTTGAGGTAGGATTCAGGGTCGGGATGAGGTCATGAAACTTGGTATGTCAGCAGACTACCAATTTAGGAGCAGCGATAAAACATGACTGGTAAATCAGTCGAAACCACTAGCCAGGGATCTTATCAAGTCAGATCTCAAAACATGATCTCAATCTGAGATTCATTCACCGTTTCGCGCAAATCGGTTAGTGCCGATGGATCGCCATAGTTTCACATGAGGAAAAATCCCGAATGGGTCAGACAATGCCAATTCTAGTATTCTGCGTCAAACGTCGATGCAGGATCCAATAGGATTTCCCACGATATTTGTCTAGGGTTTGATGTTACTCTGGCTTGGCCGCCAGTCTGTGGATTCACCGTACAAGCTCAGGTGTATTTCATTGCACCTTTTGCTAAGAAAATGAAAGGAATACAAAAAAGAAATAATATTAATTAAATAACTACAACTAACTAAACCACTATCAACATGGCCATGGAGAATTTGCAAAATCTTTGTTGACTGGTTTAGGGTAACCATTTCGTCGGCGACAGACCAGTCTTTGCCAAGTCGCTTATCCAACGCACCAAGTTCATAACAAATTGCTGCTCGTCCAGCTCCACATGATCTCGCAGGAGACCATACAAGCTGACCAAAAGGTCGGAGTGCTCTGTAATAGTTGCATAATAATATTGCTTACCTCTTCCCAGGTCATAGGTCTTAGGGGGCTTGATATTGTTAGTCAGAGGAACTGAAATTCGAGTTTCTCCAGTCACATGTTGGTCAGTCAGTATTATGAAAGCATGCGTCAGTGAAAATTTCTTACAGACAGGTTCAATCACCAATCAATATATCCGGACCAGATCCTTGTAATCGTCCACCAAGAACCGAACCACTGCCGACCAGCATCACCTAACCCCGAAAAACTACCTGACGACTACAACGTCATCAACGACAGAACAAATTAACCTCAATTCAACGGTCAATAGCCATCGGGTAGAGGGACTAGCGCCGGGATATCTACAAATTTTGGGTTTCGTCACATCCAAGCTGGAGCCTCTTGCTGAGAAAGAGACTACAAATTACTAAACCCCTGCCATAGAGTGGAGATGACGGTTGCCGGATGATTACCAACCTGTACTCAAAAGCTTACAAGCGTATGACAGTGCACCTTGATCTGGGTCTCAAGCCGGCCCGACCTTATGCATATCCGCATATCCGGATCGTACCGTTCCTCGTAGCGTGGCGTGTTCGACCGTTGGAGTGGCTGAACGATGGTCACTGAATAATCGATCAATAATATTCAACGATAGATTCGGCTGCATGGTTTTGCTGTAAGTGGATTTCATCTCCGAGGTGCATTTGACATGGATAGGAACTGGATTTACCACTTTGAGCCCCAGGTTCCCGCAGGAGGTATAGAAGATTCCAGTTTATAGCATCAGAGACTCGAGTATATATAGCTGCACAATCGCCGAGTTTAAACAGATTCTCTCCAGGTTCAGACAGCCATCTCTCAGCTTCAGTACCAATCAGCTTTTCTACAAGACTTTCTACAAGATGAAGTTCACTTCCATTATCTCCACGGCACTAGTTGCTGCCTCTGCCTTCGCCAAGGGTTACAAGTACGAGCGTCTCGACAAGAAGGATGCCGTGAGTTACCCAGCAATTTCTGTCAGTTGATCGTGCTAACAGTTTTAGGTCCTCGTCGTGGTCGATATCCAAGAAGGTCTCTACCAGCTGACCAGAGATTGGGATCCTACGCTCTACCACCACCAGGCTATGGCCCACGCTGCCATTGGTGAGCTTTTTGACCTGCCTGTTATCCTGACTACCTCTGCCGACAATGGTGAGTAACATCCATGACCTATATGTCATGTCAAGGATGTATGCTGATCAATGCAGGCCCCAACGGTCCTCTTATGCGAGAGATCCGAAAGATGCACCCCAACGCCACCATGGTCCAGCGCCAAGGAGAGGTCAACGCCTTTGACAGCAAGGAGTTCCGTGCTGCTCTCAAGGCCACCGGAAAGTCCCAAGTCATCGTCGCCGGTATTGTCACCGACGTCTGCACCGCCTTCCTTGCTCTCTCCCTCCGCGAAGCCGGCTACTCAGTCTGGGCCAACATTGAAGCCTCCGGCACAACAACCCCTCTTATCCGTGATGTTTCCAACGACCGCATGCGCGATGCTGGCGTTCAGGTCGTTAGCTTGTTCGCTATTGTCTGCGAGTTGATGCGCGACTGGCGAAACACCCCCGGTGCCAAGGAGGTCTACCCCTGGCTCGGAAAGTATTACCCTGCTGCTGGTTACATGGCTCGTGGCCATGCTGCCGCTGTCAACAACGGAACTGTCTTCCCTGGTGAGGATATCTACTCCAGCTACCCTTAGACGATTAGATGGCGGTAATGATGTCGCATGAAATGAACGACAATTTGCTTGCATCGGGGGAGATGGCACGAAAAGCTCCCCTGCTCAACACAACCTTTATCCCCATTTGCAAGAGGATATGTGTCAGATAGACTTTACTCCCTTCTTCTTGATCTTTCATAGTTAATACAAGGTCACCCTTTCTAGCTCTATGTTCTCTCCGCCTGTGTCCCTCCATCTAATTGAATATTCTCTGCCGATGATTGGTTGAATACTCCAATATAATTAATTGGTATCATGCATCTAAATATTGATCCTCCATTGCCTCTCATTGGCTCTTGTCGTGATCATACTTTCCTAGCTGTCAATATTTCATTGCCTATTTATCTGGGGAATATTTAATTCCGCCGATCCCGATCTATGCAAGTAAGGCTGAGAACAGAAAGCCGACCATGCATGACAAGCAAACATAAGCCGCGTGTCAACTGTGATGAATGCACATCAATCAAGCCCATTCAGCGGCACAGAATCAACCAAGTCAACTTCAATTGGTTGATTAGCAATCAGACCACCATAGCCAAGACAAGACCGCCTGATCATGTGCCCCCAACCACGTTGTCATCACCTATTAAATCGACAATAATAAAGGTTATATCAGAGTCAAACGCCTCTCTACAGTTCATTCTTTCTTACAACAACTTTTACAGAAATGGCGTCGTCAAATAGCACATTTCCACTTACAATGCGCATGCGCGCTGCTCAATGGCGCTCAATCAAGGGCGGCATTGAGAAAAACCTCGAACTGGTCGCCGAAGCAAAACTCCCCAAAAATGCCCAGTCACTCCCAAAAGGGCATACGCTCGTAAAAGTCGCATACGCATCGCTTAATCATCTCGACTTCAAAATTGCTGAAATGCCTCTCGGCAGCATGATGTTCTCCAAGCCTGTCACCCCAGGACTTGACTATTCCGGCACCATTGCCTCGACAACGTTGGACGCGTTCAAGCCTGGCCAGCGCGTTTTCGGAAGAACTGAGTTGCCAATTGGCGGGACTATGGCGGAGTATGTTGTCGTGAGAGAGGCGGGAATGGCTGCGGTGCCGGATGGCGTGTCGCTTCAAGATGCGGCTTGTGTAGGCATTTGCGGGACGACTGCTTTGCAATGCCTTCGACCGTTTCTGAAGCCCGGTGACAGAGTCTTCATCAACGGCGGGAGCGGAGGGGCTGGTGTTTTTGCTATTCAGCTCGCCAAGGCTCTGGGCTCCTCTCACGTCACTACGACCTGCTCAGCATCGAATGCCGAGTTTTGTGAAAACCTAGGAGCCGATGAAATTATCGACTACCAAACGCAAGATCCACTGGAAGTTCTGAAGCAGAGTGAACAGCAGTTCGACTTGGTCCTGGATACGGTCTTTAACAATCCAGGCATGTACTGGCAGTGCCATCAGTATCTCAAGCCTGAAGGGACATATGTCTGCATTGGCCTGCCACCACGCTTTCAAACCTTCAAGTCGCTGCTTACTATCAACATATTACCTAGTTGGTTGGGCGGTGGAAAGCGCAAGTTCAAGTATCACTCTGTGTCAGCAAACCAGAAGGACTTCACTCAAGTTGCTGGCTGGATCCAGGATGAAACGGTCAAGCCCATCATCGAGGAGGAGTATAGCTTGGAGGATGCGGGCAGGGCTTATATGAGATTAAAAGAGGGGAGGACGAGAGGTAAGCTGGTGGTTCGTGTGGGCGGAGAACCTGATAGTGGTGAGTAGGGTATCGAACTCTTGGCTGGAAACAGGTAATGAACAACGGTAATGGTATATTGTACGGGCGAATGTTTCTTAAGGAAGGATATGTTTGGGACACGCGCGAAATGATTACAGCAGAATCAGTCGGTTGTTGGAAGTTGCCCTGAGATTGTTGGCTCTGTTTCGGATTCTAATTATGAACTAATTACACTAGAATGATACGCTTTCTTTCGCCATGTTTTCCTCTTTCCTTCAAACTCAATCTATAGTCCACTTATCGTAACTTTCACTGATCACTTGGCTACCTATACCAACTTGTCTTTGTCGAGGCGTGCTTGTTCCTTCGGAGACTCATTTGTCTTTCCTCGGCCACAAAAGTCTAGTCTCTCTGCCTCTTCCAGTTGACCTTTGATGAAAGCCTCCGCTTCGGCTTCTTTTTCTTCGGCAGCTTTCTTTTGTGCTTTTCTTTCTTCTAATCATCTGTTAGCGAAATGGCCGGCATAAAGTTACGGATGGGTTAAAGTTCGTATACCTTCTGACTGATGAATCCTGGGTGTGAAGAAGGCTAACTTCTTGACTTCATCCACCCACTGCCTTGTCCAAATGACAATATCGAATTGATCGTTCTCAACCACAACGAAAAGACCCTCTCGCTGCTTCATGTCGTCAGGTTTGTGCCAATATAGCCGGATCTCCTGGGTTGGAGTGAAGCTGAGACCTCCAATAGTCTGAAGTGTGCGTTCTTCCCTCTCCTCTTCTGGGATAGATATGATCATCGAAGGATCAACGTCGTGGTTCTTTAGTAGTTCTGCACTAACAAAATTCTCGGCACTGCCAGTGTCAATTTTATTGCGTACGGGCACGAATTGGAACTTGTCCGTATTTGCGACCGGAAGTACGAGAACAAGGCTCCGAGTGAAGTCGTTCGAAAGCAAATCTTGAACCTCTGAGACAAAGGGTATCTTGCTTTTGCTTTTAGAAAGCATTGCATTAGACGGGCTGCCCGAGCTTCTGGTCGTCTCCCTTGTTGAACCTTGACCCTCGTCTAGGTCATAACCTTCATTCTCGGAGAGAATCTGGGCCATGGCCACGCTAGATAGTTCTAGTTAGGAGTAGTAGGAACTGGTGATAGAAGAAATTCAAACCTCGTGTGTAAAAATTGTTGATCCATACGGTGGCTTTAGATCAGTCAGCATACACAAAGTTCTTCTTATAATGCTCTTCACAGATATCAGTCTTACGTGAATGAGAGGTCTCTCAGTAGGAGGACAGGATCTCGGAAAGCGTTGTAAGCCAACATCAACGGTGCCTCTCTGGATGTAATTTCCAAGATACGTAGCATGTTATGGTGCCTCAGGCGATCTAAAGTTCCCAATAGATCTGCTTCCCTTTCTATACAAATATCAACACAGGTGCTGATGGAAGAGGGCAAAGGTTCACTGTTCGCGACTGTGTTGAGGCATTCCTCCAGAATGTGTTGCAGAATTGTGACGTCATGGTCGAGTCGCCGTATAATGTCATGACGCTTCTTCTCATGGTCTTCGGCCGGGAAGAGTATCAAGTCCCAAAGCGCGATTAATAACGCAGACACAGCATCCCAAATCAATGTAATCACCGTAGATGTTCTCTCGTATATAAGATTTTCCATGATTCCTAAAGTGTTGCCCTGGGCGATGTTTGATTGATGAGGATACTTCAAAAGAAAATGTTTATAAGACTCTAATCGAGTCGACGAAGGAGGGTTGAGGAGCGAGGATCAAGACAATATTGAAACGGGCACTTTGTTGATTTATTCACAAACCAAAATGTGTTATCATGCAGATAAGCGCTGTGGCTGTTGAAAATTCTGGATTGATAGGTTGATAGTGTAACACGTCCAGGTGAGCTAAAAGCAATATGGAGTGGCGCAGTCAAATATGTAATTCTTCCCCTTCTCTCGTCGCGTTTGTAATTTCAATTTGTATCAGTATTTTGAGCTCAATAATCTCCCAACATTCGCCATGGCAGATCCCACGGTACTGGATATGAATGATCCTCACCCCAGTCAAGGAGAAGATCTGAGCCAGCCCAACATGACCAAGAACACAGATGGCTCTCCGAATGGATATCATCGGCTTGCAAGAATCATGAAGGAGGACAAGAACCTCGCAATATTCCGCCGATTCGAAGATGTCAGCATCATTCAATTAATGGCCTTGCAAGCGGAGATAGTCGAACTGCAATACCGATTTGAGTTGAAGCGAAAAGAGGATGAGAAAAATGGGAAATCATACTCGGGTAGCTTCCATGCTCTTCGCTATTCTGCTCATGAGAGACTCTCAATACGTTCAGGGACTGGAAATTCCGCAGGCCCCGCAGAGACTAGCCAGGCTGATCTTTTGGAGCTATTGAGGCCAAAGATTGTAGAATATAGTTAGTATCACCCCGTCTCTCATAGTTCTACGAGATGTTAATAATTCTCATTTAAAAGACAGTTTAATCCTGCAAAGTAAGTCAAGTTTCTTATATGTCCAAAGCGACCGCGCAAACAGCTGTTGATCTGTTGTTAGTGTCGGAACTATCCAAGCTGAAGCCTCCTTAACGCTCACAATTAGAAAATCTACAAAACTGGTTGACCAACCCTAAAGGAGGAAACAACTTTCTGCCTGTGACTGGCGGGATTGAATTGTATACCTGGAAACCGGAGGATACCTCTCAATATGTTTCTCTCCGCAATCCAATTGAGGACTCGGATCCATTTACCAAATTCATCATGGAGGTTCTAACCTCGATCTTCCATCGTCTAGTTGGCCAGAGAATGAAGATTGGGAAAATTGTCGATATCGAATCTGGCCTAACATCCTACGCTGACTCCAAGATTGTTTTGGCAAGCAACCTTGTCGCTGTTGTCGTCTCATCAGCACTGCCAGTCTTGACTATCTTCGTCCTGAATCATCTCAAGACGACAACTGCAAGAATCGGATTCACTGTATTATTTACAATCATCTTCGCGGTCGTTTTGCAATGCTTTAGCAATGCCAAAAGAATCGAAATATTTGCCGCGACAGCTACGTAGGTCAATGCATGTCCAGTAAAATCTAGGTCTTCTAACGTTGCTTATAGGTTTGCTGCCGTTGAAGTAGTGTTTATCGGAAGTGCGTTGAACAGCACTTAAGTCAACAGGATGGACATAGGCTCGAGGGCGTGTCAACTTTGTGATCAATTTATTAATCAAGACTTTCTTTCGGTAGTGTGTGACTCTACTTGGTATTTAGATCGACAGACTGTTTTATGACATACTGTTTCCTGATAACCCAGAGCCCATAACGCCATATTGATCCCTTCCAAAACGCCTATGACCGAAAATTATACAATTAGAGAATAAGTGCCTGCGGATTCAGATTCTCAAACATCTGGGTCCACGTCATATCCTCTTCCGAAGCCCGTTTCCAAATATCTTCCAATACCGCAATGACAGAGTGAATCGAGGCGAATCGTATCTCATCATAAATAAACCCCGCCAGGCCGCGCACCGACCGTTGCTGCTTAGGACACTGCGAATGCGCGCCTGCTATACAAATTGGCAGCACAGCACAGTTGAGAATCTTGGAAGGCTTTTGGATACTGAAAATACAGTCTAGGCAAGACTGGGTATGTTGTTGTACTAGAGAATGGTTTGCTGGGAGACCGCAGACGGCGCGGTATAGATAGATGAGTGCTGCGTGTTGGAAGATTCGCACAAGGCTGAATGCTTGGGCTGATTCGGTGTCGCACTCTGTCGGTGTTTGGTCTTCTGGTGATGATCCTGGTGAGGTCAAGTCCTCAACAGCCAGAGGGGCATATGTCGGTCGGAGAGCTGCTTCGAAGATGCGAATTCTCTCAATAGAGAACTGTTCCACCATGTGGGTTGTCGACTGAATATATAATGCCATACTAGATAGCTGTTGAAACACAGTCGATAGAGAACAATGCCCTTGAGTGTCTCTTCCCCACCAAACAGGTCCTCGGTCCACTACCTCCCAGACAGTCGGCGGAAAAGACGGAGGTTGCCCCGTGAGCATAGCGCTCGTAAGATCTGTCGTCGCAAATTCCGAGAGCATCATGTGAAGCGGATCCAGTCCCGTGGCCAACACCGCTGTCATGCCGCCAAGTCGATTAACGATAGCCAAGACTCCATCTCGATGACTCGACGTTGATGTTGATGACTGTGCACATTCGAGAAACCCATCGTGGAAGTAAAGTAGCAAAACCGCAAAAAGAAGGGTCTGCAAAGATCCGTCTTTTTTCGAACAACACCCATCAACCTCCTCTCGCAGCGCGGCCAAACACTCCATGCGCTTAGCGTTCAAAATACTCCGACTGTTCCGGCCATCCTGCAACCACCGATGTGAATCGGCAAGAACACATGTCGCAAGAAGCACAACACGATGCTGCAAAGCAACCATGATGGGCGGCGCACAAGGCTTCGAAGAAGTGGTCAACAGAGGCCAAAAGCGACCGTGAAAATAATCCAACGACCGCTTCTCATAGACGGCGAGTGAAGAGGCGAGCTGTTCATCGCGAGTAGAGACCTGATAAATGGCTGGAACTGTTACAGCTGGTCTTGTGCTCCAGCGGATGAGTCGCTCGTTATAATCGCAGGATGCGCCGACTTTGGCGCAGCGAGAACATGTTGGTTTGGCGAGATCGCATTTGATGCGACGCTTTTTGCAGGGCCAGCATGATCCTTCTACTACACGGACGCGTGTCTTGGGCATACTGGACTCGATAAGCGATATTGAAGGTTTGAGGTTTAGAAAGCCGTCGTTGGTTACAGTTTCACATTTTCGATGTGATGACTGTAGATGCCAAGAATACAGAGCCCCAGATTCGTCACGATTCAAGGAGAGAATATGAGAGGCTGAGAGTTGTCAAGTACGATAATTTATTGGTGAGATTGCGGGGGAAATGATCGATGGCCAATGAAGTCTTCGCGATTAGAGCTCCGCTTGGAAATGGGCAATCAAGTTACTATATTGAGACTAGACTGCGATACGATGACGAGTCATGGTTGGTCAGTTCGTGAGGTTCAGGGGGCTCAGCTCAAGTGCCGAAGCAGGACTACTATAGGGTAGCCAGCTTACAATTACTATACAGAGATAATTCAAGATATAGGTATGCATATACAGATATCTAGCCTCTGATTGTATTTAAAAAGTCACTATGTTATCTTCTCTGTATACTTACCATTTTGCTATTGTGACAATCTTATCAAAACATAGATGTCTAGTAGTTACGCTATGGATGAAGAAACAAGCTCATGGCTGTACAAGATAACAAAAACATCATCGTTGCTATCCCGAGCTAGGTCGTAAGCTTGGAACAAAAGGCCTTTAAGCCCTGAACATTGATAAAGAACACATAAAAACACACATGAGGCTATCCCCAGCAAACGCAATAGACCTCCCAATCTCACCCGATTATCCAGTAAATGAATTACAGCAAGATGTACCTTGAAACTAATAATAGTTACAGACTACAGTTGTATGTTTCACATCTAAAGCACAGACAGATATCCTATGCCGCATTGACTTGGACGCAAAAAGAGCGCGTCTTTAGTCTAAAAGATCGTGAACAGCTACGGAGTACTGCAACTGAAAGCTCGATACTTCATGCTTCATTTACCCCAAACATTTTTACTTTGTGATATATGCCGAAACAACCTAAACTTAAAATAAATGTGCCGAAATTACGGCGTCATCCCTACAACGCTCCAGTGGTGTTATTACTTATAAAGTTGCATTTCACCGAGATCTTCTCTAGGTTAATGTTGCATTTGCATAATGTCATTAAACTCAATCCCCCCTGGCGATCTCTGATGCGGCATAGTACTGAGCATTGTGCAATTACGGTTGCGACACTCTAGAAAAGTAAAACTGAGCATTGGCGGTTTTGCGCTCAACCGTTCCTCTATAATAAACAAGATCGCGTGCCCAGGGTTTTTTTCTTTCTTTCGAAACAAATTGTGGATTCATTCTTTCGTTAATCATGTTGTTCCCAGTCGTTCTTTTCACGTTGGGGCTCTCAGCCCTGACTTCTGCTTCTCCAGCAAATGAGGGTAAACAGGGATTGAAATATCCCAAACAGCGCGGTCACGGTTATGACTACACTAGCCACGAGCCTAGCCAGAAGAAGCGCGCCGATGAAATCATTGACATGTTTCGTTTCGCCTGGCATGGCTATTACACGCATGCGTTTCCCCATGATTCCTTGAGGCCCAAATACAACAACTACACGGATGATCGCAATGGATGGGGTGTCACTGCTGTTGACGGCCTTGACACTGCGATTTTGATGGAGCAGACGGATATTGTCAAGACCATTCTGAACTTTATCCCTACCATCAACTTTACCAAGACAAACACGCCAAAGCCCACGAGTGTTAGTCTGTTTGAGACCAACATTCGCTATCTGGGTGGCCTGCTGAGCGCCTATGATCTCCTCAAGGGACCCTTCCGCCATCTCGATGTTGAGAAGAGTAAAGTTGATATGCTGCTCACCCAGGCGACAACACTGGCCGACACACTGAAGTTTGCCTTTGACACGCCATCCGGAATCCCGTTCGGCCAGCTCTGGATTGAGAACCAGACACATACCGACGGTAACCAGCTCGACGATGGAACACTATACGCAGGATTGGCCGCTATGGGCACGCTTGTTCTTGAGTGGCAGCATCTTTCTGATCTCACTGGCGATCCTCAGTATGGCAAGCTTGCCAATCGCGCTGAGGAGAATTGGCTGTCTCCGTCCTCTGAAGTCTGGCCGGGTCTTACTGGCGGAACCTTTAGCATTGAGACGGGTAAGATTCTCGATGATTATGGTGGTTGGACGTCGGGCAATGACTCAGCATACGAGTACCTCATCAAGATGTACGTGTATGACCCAGAGCGGTTCGGACATTACGGTGAGCGATTCACTAAAGCGGCCGACTCTACCATCAAACATCTGCTGTCTCATCCGTCATCGCGTCCTGACCTTACCATGGCAACCACTTTTGCCGGTAAGCAGCAGGTCAACTACACCGAGTTCCTTGCGTGTTTCATCGGAGGTTCATTTATTCTCGGAAGCTCAGCCCTGGATCGCCCAGATTGGCTGCAGTACGGTCTGTCATTCAGCGAATGGTGCGCCAACGGATACCGATACGCAGCATCAGGCATTGGCCCGACACTGTATAGCTGGGATCTTGAAGAACTAGCCAAACCTGAGAACGTGAACCAAACAGACCTCTACAACCGCGCTGGCTGGTTCATCCCTGATGGCGCTTTCGCAGGCGGTCAGGCTCCGGAGGCCGTTGAGAGCTGGTATTACGCTTACCAAAAGACAGGCGACCAATACTGGCGCGACGTAGCCTGGTCCTACACCCTAGCGCAGAACAGGACAATGCGGGTTGGCGGGGGCTTTGCAAGCATCAGCAACGTCCTCTCTCCGTCTGGAGGCGGAACGAGAGGTGGCATCCAGGCCAGCTTTTTGCTCGCCGAGACACTGAAGTACCAATGGCTGATCCAGACGGAGAACAAGGGCGAATGGGACGTTCTGTCTGGGACACCTGGCGGAGACAAGCACAAGAACTTCTTTGTTTACAACACTGAGGCCCATCCTATGAGAGTCGCTGCAAAGAGACCAGTTTAACCTTGTTTTTAGAGATTCAGCCTAGAGCAGACGTGGCGTGCTTAGACTCCCTGTGGCGTCCCACAGCCTCCACCGGTAGATCGGTTCTGGTGAAAATCCTGACAGCTAGACAAGCCATTTATTCCCATCTCAAACATAGTCCTAGATCAATAAAGGTGTCTTATTACAGCAACTACAAACATCAGCTGAACCAACCTCTTTTTTTTCTTTTTGCATCATGACAGCTCAGAAGGGATAGAGACGCTTGTCAGATGGCGTCTTTTTCTCGCGTAAAAACTCCCAATATTGTCTCGCTAACACTGCCAAGAGCCCCATGAGGCTGAAGTGCCACAAAGCATGTTGGGTTACTGGGAATGCACGATTTTCAGCTGGAAACTAGTGCAAGGGATGCATGACGAGCGGTAAACACACTGAAGGGTCTAGACCCGATGAGGGGAAGAGAAGGCTCCAATGCATCTGTAAGTAGGTACTGTGTATATAAGATCTGGGAATCATCTGGTTCCTTGCATGCGTAACCCTCAAGCCCTCTTAACTCATTATCCCCATCCATCTCTACACTTTATCACCCACCAATACGATATTCTAAAGTCACAATGCGTTTATTGAAAGGCCTTGTGCTGGGTCTCCTGCTTGAGCGAGGTCTTGGTCAGACAGACCTTCAGTCAACCGACGGAGGAGATGTAGGAACTGTTGCCGATCCTCCCAAGGCAGACCCTACAGATGTACCTGCTCCTGATCCCTCAAACCCATCCAATGACGGTTCGTATCACCCATTTGCTTCCCCAGAATACCTACTAATCGATTAGACACTCCTACAGATGCAGCACCAGCAGACGAGCCCACTGCAACGATAGATGACACCCAGCCAACTGGTGACTCCGGCCGAAGATTGCCTGGCACCGCAGACGATGACCCCCCCGAAGCCTCTGCAACCGATGATTCCCAGCCGTCACAAACTGATGATGAAGAGCCGGAGCCTACTGATGAGGCACCTGCACCTAGCGCAACCGACGCTGAGGCCACGGACACTGGTGACGATGAGAAATCCCAGGAAGCCACAGGCACCAATGGTGAGGAAGCCACGCAGACAGATGATGATACCGATGCGGCACCCGTTGCTACCGATGATGTCCTGAACTCTGCGGCTGAAGATACGGCTGAGGCAACAGACCCGGCAAGCGAAGATACCGCGCCGGCTTCTACGCCTCAGGCCACTGATGCCACAGAAGACCAGGGCCCTCAAGCGACCGAAGAGCCATCGAGTGTTCAGACCGGTAACAAAGAGGAACCCAACACTGACCCCGTATCAGAAGAGCCTACTGCAACCAATACCCGCGGATATGTAGCTCCCAGCCCAACCAAGACGACGGACGACGATGATGGTAAATATGAACCCTCTCCTTATAAGAGTGAGACTGGGAGTGGAGATGAGCCCGAGGAGACGGGGGCGGATGAACCGAGTGCTGATCAAACGACTGTCAACGCAGCAGCTTCAGCTACAGGAAAGGATGGATTCACCACGGTTGCTACCTCCCAGGGAGCTGCTCCGACTTCGAATTATGAGATTGATCTGGCCCAAGCTGCACTCGGTGACTATGCTGAGTTCAAGGGTTCTGGTGACAATACTGTTGTGTAAGTCTCCACTAATCGCCTGCGCTTATATGGTACTGACTTGAACAGCCTCCTCAAGCCCCCACCCAACAAGGAAGCAACCTGTGAACTGTCATCATCCAGTGATAAAGACATTCCCGTCGGCGAATACGTCAGCCTCGCACTTGATATCAAGGTCGCACAGGCCAATGTCCAGGCAGGTGAAAAGACTGGATCTCGTCTGCAGATGTTTATTGGTGGATCATCTATCTACGACAAAGAGCTTGTTTCTACCGGAGACAAGTATCAGTCTGTCCAGAGTGATCAGTTCAAGGCCTCGATGGATCAAAAGGTTAACCTGGTCCATAAGGCGGGTGACAAGGAGGTTGAGCTCACGGTTGGGGAAGCTAGCTTCAAGTCTCTTGCGAGTGGCAAGGGCGATTCTGGCAAGGGTGGTGATGATGGAGACAAGGGAGGATCTGGAGATGGTGACAAGGGAGGGGATAAGGGCGGAGACAAAGATGGGGGTAAGGATGGAGGTAAGGATGGAGGCAAGGATGGAGGCTCAGGCGATGACAGTGGTTCAGGTGATAGTGGTAGCGGAGGTGACAGCGGTGACAAGGGCTCTGGGGATGAGACAGGAACTGGAGAGAACAGTGCATCGCCATCGACCGTCTCTGGCGGTGATGGTCAGACCAATGTTGCTGGAAAGGCCTTCATGGTGGGAGAGCTTCTGATGTATGCTCTGCCTATGATCGCTGCTCTGATGGGTTAGGGATGGCGGAGTAATCACGATAGAGCTTCTTGTATCTAGTTAGTGATGAGCCTGGGGAATTGTACAGTTGAGTCTGAGCCATCGGATTGATGGATCATTTTCATTATGCCAAGTAAATTGGCCATCATATTTGAGAAGTGACCTCAAGACTCCATATCACATGTTAGAAAGAGCTAGCAGAGGGCCTGTCTAAACCATGGCAAGAACTTTGAACAAGGCTTTTCGATCTTCGCTCCACCTGAGTCAACCTTGAATGCAATGTCACTTGTCAAGTCTTCTATTGCAGCCATCAAAATCTCTTGATCGTGTTCATTCCCAACCTTCTCTATTTGCCCATTTTTCAACATGATATTTACTGTTGTTGGGCATCCTCTCGTCGAGATGTATGTTGCCGCCCAAAATCACTTAACGGGTGTGACAAATCCGGAATAATGCCCGGATGCCCCCTCAATACGTGAGCCAGTTCATTCAGCAAGAGTTTTAATTGCCATCTGTGTTACACAGCCGGTGAAAGGCCAGATCTGCATGATTGGACTGAATCACTGTGATGTGAGCCAGTCTGAATTAGGCTGAGCTTTGCAAGTCCTTAGTACAGCCCGCAGGGGTCTCAAA
>JABFFJ010000589.1:0-26438 GCA_013623715.1 Fusarium verrucosum | reverse complement strand
TTGCTCGGTTGCCCCAGCCCCACCCTCACATCCCACAGAATTTTGTTTCTCGCCAACAACCCCGCGCACTGACTTGAGCCAGGCCAGCCCAACAGCCAGACAGACAGACAAGTTTCAGTGTCAAAGAAATTGCCCAGCATGTCTCGATTTTTCCGCGGCGGCGACGACAGCTCTAGCGAAAGCTCCAGCGACGAGGAGGAGCTCTACTCCGAGGAGGAGGAGGAGGAGGAGCAGCAGGACTCCCAGGAGGAATCTTCCGAGGCCGATAGCGACGACTCGAGCAGCGACGACGAGGGTGGCCGAGGAATCAACAAGTTCTTGAAGGATGCATCCTCCGATAGCGAAGACAGCGACGATGAAGTACGAGCCAAAGTCAAGAGTGCCAAGGACAAGCGCCTGGACGAGTTGGAATCATCCATCAAGCAAATCGAGAACGGCCAAAAGAACGGAGACTGGACACTCATCTCTGCCGGTATGACCAAGATTATCGAATTTTTGCCAAATTTCTAATACTAACAAACACGTCTAGAATATGAGAAGCTCAACCGTCAGGTCGCCAAGCTGCCTGGCAGCACACCCCCTAAGCCCTACATCCGTATCCTCGCCGAGCTTGAGGACTTTATGAACGAATCTCTTGCCAAGCAGAAGGTCACCCCCAAGAAGATGAACGCCATCCAAGCCCGATCTCTCAACGCCGTCAAGCAAAAGGTCAAGAAGACCAACAAGGAATACCAGACCCAGATCGATGCCTACCGAGCGGACAAGGATGGCTTCATGGAGTCTTCCGACAACGAGCCCGTTGCTCCCATTCCCAAGGCCAAGAAGGTCTCTCTCCAAATCGACGCTGCCCCCGTTGATGAGGGCGACGATGATGGTTTCGCTACCGTTGGCAAGGGTGGTCGCACACTCCAGTACACTCCCGAGAGCATTTTCAAGCACCTTCGAACCATCATGGAATCCCGTGGTAAGAAGAACACCGACCGAACAGAGCAGATCAAGGTTATGGAGAAGCTCCACGAGATTGCCACCACCCCCTACCAGAAGATCCGTGTTCTCCTTACTCTCGTCTCTACTCGCTTCGATGTTGGCTCTGGTGGCGCTTCTGCCATGCCCCTCGAGCACTGGAAGGCTGCTGAGAAGGAGCTTTCAAGCCTTCTTCAGGTCCTCGAGGACAACCACGACTATGTGGTTGTTGAGAACGCTGAGGAGTGGGATGATGATGAGAAGCCTCCTAGTCTGCAGGCTGGTGAGAAGCACATCAAGGTTCCTGGCAGCATTGTTTCCTACATCGAGCGCCTTGATGACGAGCTTGTCCGCTCACTCCAGAGCATCGACCCTCACACCTCTGAGTACATTGAGAGATTGCAAGACGAGGGTGCTCTCTACAACATCATCTTCCGTGGTCTCCTCTACTACGAGTACCTCCGAAAGGACGACTCTCTTGAGATCCCTCAAGATAGCGTGAACCGAATTGTTATGCGCCGTCTGGAACACGTCTACTTCAAGGTAATTACCCCTTCTATTGGCTTTCTTTCAGAAACTAACACATCGCTAGCCCGCCCAGGTTGTCAAGACCTTCGAGGAGAACTGCTGGAAGAGTGTCAGCGAGTCTGTCGAGTCCATCATTACCCCCCGTGACCAGGCTCAGAACGCCGGCAACCTTGTCAACGTTCTCTGCAACTACCTCTTCAGCAACAGCGACGGTATTATCCGTGCCCGAGCTATGCTGTGCCAGGTTTACTTCCTCGCTCTCCACGGCGAGTACTACAAGGCTCGTGACATGATGTTGATGTCGCATCTTCAGGAGAACATCCCCAACTTCGACGTCCAGAGCCAGATCCTCTACAACCGAACTCTGGTCCAAGTTGGTCTCTGTGCTTTCCGCAAGGGCCTAGTCTACGAGGCCCAGAACACTCTTCAGGAGATTTGTGGCAGTGGCCGCCAGAAGGAGTTGCTCGCCCAGGGCGTTATGATGCAAAGATACAACCAAGTGTCTCCTGAGCAGGAGCGCCTTGAGAAGCAGCGACAACTGCCCTTCCACATGCACATCAACCTCGAGCTCCTCGAGTGTGTGTACCTGACATGCAGCATGCTTCTCGAGATCCCTCTGCTTGCCCAGACCGGCTCATCCCCTGATGTCAAGAAGCGAGTCATCAGCAAGACCTACCGTCGCATGTTGGAGTACCATGAGAGACAAATCTTCACTGGTCCTCCTGAGAACACCAGAGATCATGTGATGCAAGCCTCCAAGGCCCTGGCTGCTGGTGAGTGGAAGAAGTCAATCGACTTTATCCACAGCATCAAGATCTGGGATCTCATGCCCAGCGCCGAGGACATCAAGGCCATGCTCTCCAAGCAGATCCAGGAGGAGGGTCTGCGAACTTACCTCTTCACCTACGCCCCCTTCTACGACACCCTCTCCATCGAGACCCTCAGCGCCATGTTCGAGCTTGACTCGACCAAGGTTGCGGCTGTCATCAGCAAGATGATCAGCCACGAGGAGCTTGCTGCTTCCCTGGACCAAGTCACATCCACCGTCATCTTCCGCAAGGGAGTCGAGCTCAGCCGCCTCCAGTCCCTTGCTCTCGCCCTATCAGACAAGGCCAGCGCGCTCATTGAGAGCAACGAGCGAACTCTGGAGCAAAAGACACAGGGAACTTCAAATGCGTTTGAGCGACAAGGCGGACGAGGCCGAGGAGGACAGAGACGAGGTGGTGGCCAGGGCCGAGGAGGTGCCCGAGCAGGTGGCAACACGCAGCGACAAGCTGGTGGAACACAGTTCACGGGTGGCGCGCTGGGTGCGGCCGTCCGGGGTTAAGAACGGGGGAATGAACGAGATGAGGCGTCTTGATCGTTTGCATTTTGCATGGGATGGTTTCTTTTAATGAAAAGGGGCGAAGATGCGGGAGCTCTCGCTACGTGTCACTAGGTTGAAACGGAATAAGGATACATAGAACTCGTCAACATTGAGCTTGTGCTAGTGCTATGCTGTGAGAGGTGACAGGTCTGTATTTCACTGCAGGAGAAGAGTAGGGAAAGCAGGTTAAAAGTACTGCAACGAATCTATGAGATCAAAGTTATCTAAGACCAGTGTGATGTGCAGAGTATTGTATATGCTACCAGATGATTTACATCTAGTGCATGAGCCATTATGATGTGGATAAGGAAAACATTCAATAGGTCGATTCTTCAAATCGGTTTGGAAGAATCGTTCATATAAAAATACAGACATTTAAATGTTTGTTCACATTATTTGACTCGGTCAAGTATCAAGATACGCCGGCTTTCTCGCCGAACATACATTCATATACTCGGGATACAAAGCCGATGCCAGCCCATGATAAGTGAACTCTTGAAACAAACGATACTAACGTACAATAGTACAAGTACTAATTGGATACCAATACTTCATATCTCCCTTTGAACTGTAAATAACTCCAACTGTCCAACTCGAACCTTGAGGTGGATGACTAAGTTGGCGCGCGGATGAGGCCGACTCAATCAGTCAGCGATTTCCAATTTCGTCGAACTTTTTCCTTGTGGATATGGGCGGCTTCTGAGTGGTCCAAAGGGTCCGAAACCAGCGGCCATCATGAGTGAGACTCTTCTCTTTTTGTATCTAGTGAGACCTTGTTTTTTCTTGAATTATTCCTCTTGAATAATGAGAGCGATTTGGCGGTTGCAGCATTGTAAAAGCGCAAAGATTATTAGCTCTCAAAGGTTGTTTTGGATACCCTCTTCTATTTTCGCGAAATCTCGTATTTCAACTGCCTCTTTTATATCTCGAAATTATCACCAGCAAGCAGCCATGTCTGAAGTAAAGCCCCAAGAGACGACAGAGCCTGTCGAGACAAAAACGGAGGAGTTGCCGCCGCTGTCAGATCATGAATTCAAAATCTACAATCGAATGGCCGAACATATGAACTACTTTGTAAGATTAACTTGACAAGGTGTGGTTCTTGGTCTAATATACCTGCAGCACGACAACTTTCGAAGATCATGGAATCTCATGTGGAACGCCTGCACAGACAACCGCAGACCTCAAAGCATGTCACTCAAGCAATTCATCACAGTAGGCATACAATTCGCTGAGCATCTCACCGTGCATCACAACATCGAGGAGACATACATCTTTCCCGTGCTGGCCAAGAAGATGCCAGAATTCCGCGGAGGACGCGCTGAGCTACTGCGCCAGCATAAGCAGATCCACGCTGGCCTAGAGGTTTTTGAAGAGTATCTGAACAAGTGCAGGTCCGGCGAAGACGAGTTTGAACTAAGTGTGCTCAAGACTAAGATGGAGTCTTGGGGTGGGGTGCTGTGGCAGCATCTGGATCAAGAAGTTGAGACTTTGGGGGCGGGTAATATGAGGAAGTATTGGAGTAAGGAGGAGATGATGAGGTTGCCCATGTGAAGGGACTTATGTGGGTTATGAATGCACATATGTGACCAAATGTTATTTAGTTGTTAATCTATGTACACAAATCGCAGATATCCCAGCGCCCGTTTCTAAATCCCTGTACCATTCCTTAATAGAGGGATGGTATCAATGCCATGTTCTAAGTTAAGTTCAAATTGTAATCTACTGAAAAGCTCTTGGCAGTACCAGCAAGTTTATCTCATGCGCCTCTATAGTGGCACAAAAGCAATTCCGCAAAAGCTCGGCAGCTCTATGGTTACTCGCCGGCAGATGTGTCTCACATCTCCCTCTAAGCAGTCTGGCGCCAGATGTTCTTCATCATCTTTGTAGCCGGCCATGTAGCAATAGCGGCAACCGCAAGCTCAGGCATGAGGCCATCCTCAAATCCCCAGTGAGCCGACAGAGGCATCCAGGGAAGCGTTCCGAGAAACTCAGCCTTCCAGTTCGTCCTCCACTCCTCCTCGATGGTGATATCGCTGCTTGTCGTCCTGCGCGCACGTTCGACCAGCAAACGCACGAGCTCGAGGGCGACCCAGACGGCCCATGAGCGAGCAGCCAACATGCCGAGCTTGTTGCTCATCTTTTGCGACAGACCGGTGGCGCCCTTGCAGGTCAGCCAGCAAGTAGCCTCGCCAAAGTTGTAGACGAGGTTGCAGGCGATCTGGATTGTCATGAAAGCGGTGTTGATTTTGTTGGGAGGAGGCACCTTTTTGCCATTTTCATCGAGCGCTCTACCACGGAGACGCAGGACGAGGTCCCTGGCTTCGAAATATGTGCCGATTATTCCCCACAGGCGGTTCATGGTGCGCCACTCGCCCATCATGTTGGTGAAGCCCTGGATGTACTTGGACATTGTGAGAGCCAGTGTCGCAAGAGGCGGCGGAGTCGCAGTGGAGAGCACGATGGATGTTGAAGGCGGTAGTTTGAAGGCCAACTCGACGATTTTACGGGCCGAGTGACGGAGAGAAGTGCGGCCAAGAATGTCGAGGACGGCACCGATCAGACGAGCGACATAGGTTGTAAAGAGGAGGACGGTGTCAGTGCCCCTGCGCGTCTGAATGACACGGTTAAGATGCTGGATGAAGTCATCGAGGGCAGCAGGCGAGTTGGCAAGTCGTGCGAGAGGAGTAGATTTGGGTGTGGGTGTGGTCTTTTTGCTGCTGGTGTTGGTGTTGAGGCTCTTTTCTATCATGGGCTCGGCCGGAGGCGCATCGGCGACAACGGGGTCCGCCGAGGGAATGACGACGGGCTCGGCGGGGACTGTCTCTGTTTCTGTCATGGCGGCGGATGATTCGGGAGGGAGAAGCTC
Organism: Fusarium verrucosum; assembly: GCA_013623715.1. Taxonomy (NCBI): domain Eukaryota; kingdom Fungi; phylum Ascomycota; class Sordariomycetes; order Hypocreales; family Nectriaceae; genus Fusarium; species Fusarium verrucosum. The sequence goes on along the minus strand of JABFFJ010000589.1, from coordinate 20,712 downwards.
ACGGTGAGCATTAGAAGAGACTTATAAAAAGTAGAAATAAAAACCTGGCTAATGGGTAATGAGCTGCTATCAAGTCACAGGCTGTATGTAGTGTGGTTTCCAGGATATTAGCCGTTCTAGGGGACGTGGGGACCAAATTTTTATCAATCAGTCACTGCCGATCTTGAGCTGATAGTCCCGAGGCCACAGGTGAAAGCTCCGCTTCAACGGACCCGTGCCTCGGCCTCGGTTGTTTGATGAATGTGATTCGTGCGTAGGTCCGACGATACAGGGATAATAAGAGCCTCGTTCGATTTCTTGTCATTAAAGATGATTTTTATGGATATTTACTAAGTAGATAAATATCTCATAGTCTATATCTCCCATCTTATCTTTGAGTAAAGTGGGCTAATACGGTACAGACAAACAGTCTCTCATCTTATCAATCGGGTTCCATCTCCGGTCAAGCATGTGAAAGTCATGATGCCACGAGCTACGGGTCAGCAGCCGATGTCAAACAAGTTACAACCAACAAAACGTCAGATCTGGACGGGAAATATCTTCCAATCATGTTGTACATTTGGGAAGCCTTATTGATGATGTTGGCTGGATAAGGCGGTCTACGAGTAACGTGACCTCGTGTTCTGCTCGCGTCACTCCATGGCCATTCGCGTACAACTTTCCTCACCGATCGCGTCACTACCTTGAAATTCTTCATTCAATTTCCTGAAACTAACACTATGTCTAATCGGAATTGAGTTAGTGGAGGCTGGTCAATATCCAACCTCACTTCACATTTGAGTAACTATATCAGAGAGGGTCATGCTCAAGTCTCTGGCTTGACACGCTCACGGGCAAAAGGAACAGCATGTCCGAAGCTCAGGGAATCAAACTTCCTGAATCCGGCCTCCCTGTCAACTTCTACCCTGAAACATTCACCGTCATTTGGTATACCATGGCGGATTCAAGGAAGAATGCAATTGTGCCCCATCGGATTGGTCACTTGATGAAGATGAACCTCACCGACAAGAGAATGAACATCATAGCACTGCGAAGAATTTGACCGTTGAAACGTGATGACACCTGGTTCAAATCAACCCATATTCTGGATATTTTGGAGCCTAGACAGAAGTGGAAGACCTCATCAACATCACCCCCGACGATGCGAAGACTTCTGAACTCTTTGATGACGCATATCTGTGCCAATGTACTCCACTACTATGGCTGCGACAATAGCCTGAACCTCGTCCTAATTTCCGCACACCTACCGACAGAGAAGAAAACCTGGATTTGATGCACTACGATCGAGGAGATATGGCAGCATCTAGCTGAGTCTCAGTTCCCAACTTCATCTTGTCAGACCTGCTAGCCTGGTAGTTCACATGAAAGAAAGAGCTTACTCTCATATGACGGGGCCATCTCATGACCTCCTCCGAGAATCATGTAGCTAACTGCTCTATGTGGTCGTTGTGGCTACGAGCTGTATTTAGATAGCCTTGTCCAGGCCAAGATATATATATGCTGCGTTGCCATCTGTTGAAGGCCTCATTCTCTCAACGATATTACACTGATAAAAAGGGGATTTTTCGAAATATGAGATGAGTTTTGAGAAATATGTCCCGAATAGTGACAAATAGTGACAAATAGGATCCTATTGGCCTTTGATGTAAGACACCTGAAACGTCGCATGGGCGAGCCAAGATGTTAGGAACAGCCTGATAAGCAATCAGTGCAGCTTGATTATATTATTCATCGAACAATCTGAGCAGTAATTCATTGAAATGGCAGTCAAACCCAAACTCACTAGTAATTCACTGAGCACCCTGGGCCTGTGGAGGTGGCAGAAATAGGTATCAGCTTCTTGACGATTTATCGCCAGCTGTGCATCGATATTTCTGTCATCTTTTTGATGTGCTTATCTGGACCACCTGAGATGGTGTTTTCCTACCACATCCCAAAGTTCTTTGCTTGAATGGGCTGATACAACGTAGTAAATGGCAGGGCTTATGTGTTTGTTTGCCAACCACTAAGAAAGAGGATGAATGATGTTGAGGCATGAGATGCGACCGTTGCATATGTATGTATACAAAGGACATGCAGTTCTTTGTCCAGCTGAAAGTAGCTTGTACTGAGGAATGGGAGAAAAGAGGCCTTTAGAGAGAATAATTTTTTGCAGTGAAGACTCCAATTGTGGTATCACCAACTGTGTTGAACATTCTCACGAGTCATCCATTCTACATATGCTCTACACCAATTAGTCGCGGAACCGATATACGAAATTACCTTAAGAACCATGTTACGATCTGATGTTAATATACAGTCTAATAAATAGTTTATTCTTCCCGTAACCTAACCTTATCAACCTTTAACCTCAATCCTTTCAATTTCCAACCAGGGTTGCTCAATGGGGATCACTGCATTGCATTGATCCGCAACCCAACCAAACCCTCACACGATTGCAAATGGCCATTGTTAACCGCCAGCCTTGATGAAACCATGAACACTTCCATGTCTGGGATGTAAGAATTTAGGCCCTCGGGTGCATGTTACCAGGTTCATCCCCTCCATCTGCGCAGGATCCCACCAGAAGCAGTAAGCTTAAAGCCTGAATCCTTGGCTGTTTACATGAAGAACCCGGAGGTCAAGATACTTTTGCTGGAATTGATAGGCGTTTAACCCTTGAGTAAGGGATTATCAGGATTTCGCCAAGAAATGGCACATATGTACGGGTACTGCACTTTATATTGCTAGGACTGTGGTGTTGCAGAAGAGCAGCTGTATACCCATTACCTCCTGATTTTCTTTGCCTGGATTTTCTCTTGGGGTTGAGTTCATCTCTTCCTTTATACTCCGAATTGCACTGCTGTTGTAGCTGTTGATATCACCTCGACGGAGTTCTGGTTCATATCATCTGGACCTATCACTCGTTACAATTGAGGATCTACAACAACCATCAGAAATCCAGCCTCTCCCTCTTCAACTCTCCAGACTGATCAAACTTACCAAAACATCATCATCTTTATACTCTACCAGTCCAAACCATCATCATGGGCATGCTCGACGATCTTATTCCGAGGCCAACGGCGCCCCCGGCCACCAGGACTCTCAAACGACGAGCAGTAACAAGCAGCAAGACAACAGAACAGGAGCTCACTATAACGATCGTCCCCGATGCTACTTGCGGATACATCTCGGAGCGACTTGGAGCCAGCAGAGTCTGCCCACACAAAGACGATTTATGCATGCTGTTTCCCGCAGCGGAAGCAGAAGGACTCAGCCAAGGTGGTGTTATATGCTGTAATGAGGGACCATGTACATACCACGCTACATGTATCAACTCGGTAGATTACTTTTCATCGAGCAAATGCGATGATGGTTGTGCGGTTGACAACTTTACTCTAAAATGGTAACTACCTATAATCACATCTCACATCGTCAATCGCAACTAATGAATATCATAGCACAAACTCAAAAAAGCCCTACTGCAACACTGTATCATGGGAGGGAAGCACATTTGACTACTGGTGCAACGACGTCGACATCTCGACCGCACAAAGCGCCGCCTTGACCTACAAGGGCCAGGACTTGAAGGAGCGAAGTTTGACCACCATGGATGAGAAGGACTACGACTCTTTAATGGCTCAGATGACTGAAGCGCAGACTGCGTCAATGACTGAAACTACATCTGCCGCCGAGACAAGCAAAACGGACAATGACAGCTCAGAAACTCCCGTGGGCGCAATCGCCGGAGCAACAGTTGGAGGTGTATTGGGGCTCGCTCTCCTCGGCGTCGCAGTCTTTTTCTTCCTGCGCCGCAAGAAGAAGCAGGATCAACCTTCGAACCCTCCAGAGTATCAAGCGCCTGGAGGTGAGAACAAAGGACCGTGGTCGCCTGGTCAGCAGCAGGGCGGCGCTCCGTATTACTACGATCCCAACACGCCTTCTACAGCCTACACCAGCCCCGACCAAAATCACAACTCGATGTATTCTCAGGCTGGTGGTTATCCTGCTGCATATACGCCTCAGCAGGCTCCCATTCATGAGGCTGGCGGCGAGGCCGTTGAGAACAAGCCTCAGGAGCTTGCGGATAATGGACATAAAAAGGAGCCCGCTGAGCTTGCTTGAGCGGTTAAATTGGGCGTTATAGAGATTGGGGTTCGTTATAATTTACTTGAGCAGTTGCATATTAATAGTGTAAATATATATACTCTTCCTCCACGATCATTGATTTATCCAAGATTAGCGATGTTGACTGAGAGTTTGAAATGAACCGATCCACTATCAGGGCTGAGTTTAACCACAAACCTTGATGATTTTTGCTATGGAGGATAATTTAACGTCGAGGCAAATATTATATCATAGATAGGTACCTAGATAACTTGGTCCATTATAATCTTTCAATTTTTTACATAATAAGGTCAGTGGATTATATTTGTTATCGTGATGTTGATGTCAATACCCCATGTCTCGGTCAACTACGTCATGGCCTGATCAAAGTCTTGTTGTTACTCCTATTCCGAATGCATTCGGTACTTTCCATGAACTAAACAAACAAACTAGACCAACCCAAACTTAACTCAACTCATGCATCGACCAATACTTCAACTCATCAACTTAGCAGGTCTTTTATATATCGGCTACCAAGTTATACTCTATTATAGACGGCAGCCCGATATCATGGCCTCCAAATGGACCTTCAAGGCTCAATCAGGCGTTTTTGTTGAACTGGCTGATATCGCCCATGACTACCCTGGAGAAAAGGTCACAACGCAACCAAATCTTGGCCTCATACCAGATATCAAATATCCTTCTGATGACCCAGATGCCCCAGATCAGCGTGATTGGGTTCGTCTCGCTGCCTATGTGAGATGGCTCAACGAGAATAGTCCCGACAATGTCGCATACAAAGTCCTATATCTCACGCGACATGGTCTTGGTGTGCACAACATGATGCACGCTCAAGTAGGCTCTGAAGCCTGGAATGTATGTGCTACAATCTCAGCTGATCCTTAGTTATATGCTCACACAAACAGACCAAAATATCCTTTCAAAATGGTGACGGCAAACAAACCTGGTTCGATGCCTTCCTCACCGAAGTCGGTGAAAAGCAAGCCCAAGAACTCAACTCCTTCTGGACCGATCTCATCAACGTCCAAGGCGCACCTACCCCCAAAATCTTCTACACGAGTCCTCTAGCGCGCTGTCTCCAAACAACAGACCTTGTCTTCTCTTCACTCATGGCTTCCCAAACCCCGCCCATGCAACCCATCGTCAAAGAACTCCTCAGAGAAAGAATCACTCGCCACACCTGTGATTACAGAAGGGAGCGCACATGGATAGCCAAGACGTACCCCAGCTACAGGATCGAAGACGGATTTGCAGAGGAGGATCAGTTTACCAATAGACTTGAGCCAGAGACTTATGCGGAGCATGCCGTGCGGAAACACCAAGCCCTGGAAGATATTTTTAACGAGACGACAAAAGACGATGACTTTCTATCGCTGACAGTCCATTCATATGCGATTCGAGCTATTCAGGCTGCTGTGGGAGGAGGTGTTTGTAGAACACGGGAAGGCACTAGCATTGCATTACTTGTGAAGGGCGAGAGAGGCGGTGAGGCAGGTGGTATCGGGTTAGATACGAGCGACTATGCCTCGGAAGATCCTGTGGATGTGAGATCATCTAGAAGATTCTCCATGTGATGGAAGATGGTTGAGGCCAGGAAGGATAGGTCTGAAGAAATCAGAAGATTATGACTCAATCATGATGAGACAGAGCTTGTGCTATTTCAACGCCCCTGCCTTATACTCCTCCTCTGAGATCAAGCGAGAGGACTCGTCTTATAATGGAAGCTCTGCCTTGGACACCTGCCTAGAAAAAGCGCAACTAATGGACTGGATCTTTAGGGCAAGCACAATGATTAGATGAGTATCTACTTAACTGGACGAAGTCAACACAAGAGACTCTTCTCTTCTACATACACACATACACACCAACTCATCAGTCGTTTGACCATCTTCGTTTATCACAGTCATCATCATCGAAGTATCAGTAATCATGCGGGCATGTCCATACGGTGTCTGGAAGGGCAAGCTCAAAAGTATGAGTCTATTAAATGCCCCCCGGCGTTCCCTCGCCAAAATCCAGTTTGATACCGACTCAGAATCCCGCTCCGACGCAATTCAAGCCTCTGTCAACATCAACTCCGACGCAATCCAAGCTTCTGTCAACGGGCCCCATGCTCCAACTCGCCTCGTTTATTGGTTGATTACAGACCTTGAGATACCAATGGCCCACTATCTTGAAGCAATTCCGAGTGGTTGGAATGAGATCACTAATAACGGTTTCTACCCAAACTCCCACGAAATCGGTCTTGACTACCGTTATGCCATACAAGACCATCATCTCAAGAGTGGGGAAATCGTCCACCAAGAGGATGATATTGAAGATTACTTCCAAAGCTTCATTGAGAATGCCATCGGAAGGGACGCCACGGCATATGTTTACGGCCAATTGGATCACCTGTACAGGGAAATCTACAACGTTCGCATGGACTACAACGTTCGCATGGACCACAGGAGTTATCGGGTTCAACATCAAATTCGCCGAGATGGTGGTATTTTCCTCAAGTTTCCAGGAAATGAGTTTTCAGATGCTCACTAGGAGGGCCTCTTCCTTGCTTCCACAACACAGAAATTACCTGTATCCAATGGCAACTCAATCGTATGCCCAATCGATAAGATCATCCAATCTCCTCAATACCCAGACCCTCGCCTAACACGGGCTGAAATGCAACGCTTTCAAAGGGAATTCCCAATGGTCAGCATCACGGCGGTTATATTCGATCCCGACAGGGTTCAAGCCCACAGCGATCAAGCCACGTTTGAAAAACTGGAACTCAGCCTTCGTAACATAACGCCTAACGAAGTGCATCTTAAAGGATGGGAATTATCCAACGGTCATGTGCGCTACGGCATCAAGGAAGACAGGATCCTAAAATCATCGGGAGGCCACATACGCGTCGAAGCTCCAGGAAACTTCTGCCCCTTATTGGGTGGCATGATCGTCTTGCTAAACGCGGGGGGGCTCATAATCGACGTGGTCCACTACACATTCGAAAGCGTGATAAGGTCAGGGAAACTTTTGTATTTTGGAAGGAACCCATCGAGGAGATTGGACCGTTAAGTAGACAGATGGACGGCCATGAGCGATACGGAGTTTGTTTAGAGCAAAAGCGACATTGAATACAATACATGTGCAGTCTTTTTCCAAAACTCGTCAGGTTCCCAGACTTAAAATGATATACGATGAATTGTCACATTTCACATCTGTTTGTTTCAGCTCTCTTTGTTTAGGGCAGTCACCGTTCAGTTCATCTACGGTGGGAAATGCTGTGTTGGAGCTATTCCGACAAAGGAAGAGCTCGTTTGGTTTGGATGCCACAACTGCGTTTTAGCGCCAGGGGTAAATTTCCGAGATGCATATGCAGTATGACTTTTGACGACGTCTTGATTGGATACTTGGATATCTCCTTTTTCCTGCCTTTCAGTTGATTGATGAAGAAGATGCACTCGACAATTTACAATTACATACATATTCAATGGCGCTCGTCTAGGTCGATAGAGTAATAGCATGTCATTCAATGTTAAGCATAATGAAAGTTGCCAGCCATCTCAGCCCAGGTGGTGTTGAGTTAGTCATGTGATCAATGCTGAGGTAGTTCAGTACCTTTTCTCTATACTTTCCCCTCTCAAACCCTTCACTGCATACTTCTCTCAACTGACACTGCCACTATCAAAAGACACAATGCCCTTGGATCGATTCAGCTTATTCTCCTACTCTATCGGACTCGCCTGTATCCACCTGAATCTGGTCCATTTACCGCAATACGAGACTTGACCGGTGTCTGGCGCTTGCTTATCTAGCAGTCAATATTCCCCTCGGTTAACCTCGACGTCCAATGGGAACAATGTGATTCTCAGCTGAAAGCTTTCCCCAGCCTAATTTTGCGGTCGTGCTCAGATCATCCCCAAAAGGAGGGACAGAGCAGAACTGATGATCGGCATGTGGATACACACACGGGCGTATCATCTTACACGCTGCTGCATGTACCCCTGGAACAACCGGCAGACTAGAAGGAGTACCGTTGAAGAGTGAAACGTTGGATCTGTGGTGCAGATGTTGTTTGACCGAGACTTGGAGATCTTCTCTATCTTGTAGAGCAAGATGGGTATGTTCGTCGTTGACAACTCAAGCGTGGCATTCTACCAGAGAGCCCAGCTCATCTGCACATACCCTCGGGCTTGTCCGATATCAACACTCGTCTAAGAAATTTGGCTCATCCGGTTTCCGATAGTCTACTCAGAAACCCATGAGTTCAGCTGACATGAAACTTTAGATCGTCCGAGGCGTCAGGCGTCAAACGCCTCAACGCTCTCCACGCAACTGCGTATCCACAGCCCAACCAGAAATCACCTCAACTGAAGCTAAAACAACATTTTCTCCAGAGAAAAGATACAAGTCACGGGGAAGAGATTATATCGTGCGTGAGCAATTACTACGCACTGACGGTGATAACTACAGGGGACCCCCATACTATTGGTGTTGGACATGCAGTCCCGTTGATGAGATACAGGGTTAATTTTAAGCGCCTTTTTTGTTTCTTGATCGAGATTTGCATGGCCACGGCACTAGAACGAACGCTGGATGGAGAGACCAGGGACCTGGAACTGACGTGCCGAGAGTTCTCGGCGTCTGGTCAAAGCGATTTGATGGGAGACTTGAGTGTCTCTGGCATATATATATGATGCTCTTCTCTTGTCTTTTGAGTTGGATCAAGAGGTGAGGTCGACATCACACTACATTCGTTTCTTCTGTTCTTTTTAATACACTCGTTCTTAATCTAATTCTCAAAAACACTCGTTATACACAAGCCAAGAGGCACTACCTCTCTTTTCCCCAAACTTGGTTCATTCGTTAATAATCTCTCACTGAAACCATGAAGTTCAACGTCCTTGTTGCGGCCGCACTGGCTGCTGCGCCTATCCCGGAGGCTGCTGCTCACCCTGGCATGGGAGATACCATCAAGGAGATCCAACGACTTGCTGCCCGTGGCTGGGGTGGAAACAAGCCTCAAGGAGGTCCTCCTAAGCCCAATGCTTGGCCTGGCCCGAACAACGGCGGTCCTGGTCCAAAGAATGGAGGTTGGTCCAACCCTTGGGGCGGTCAAAACAACGGAGGAGGTTCAAACCCCTGGTCTGGACAAGGCAATGGAGGTACTCCTCCTCAGACCAACCCGTGGCCTGGCCAGAACAACGGAGGCACTCCTCCCAAAACCAACCCATGGCCCGGTCAGAACAACGGAGGTGGCTCCAATCCTTGGCCTGGACAAAACAATGGAGGCGGCTCTGGCTCCGGCTCTTGGCCCGGTCAGAATAATGGAGGTGGTGGCAGTTCCTGGCCTGGTCAGAACAATGGAGGAGGTGGTAGTGGCGGCGGCGGCGGTGGTGGATGGTCTGGCGATGACTTCGATGCCCACTCCCTCATCGGTGATCTCGTCACCATCAGTGCCGGCTCTCTCACCTCAGTCGGCAGTGACATCAAGAAGATCCTCCAAGGAAACGGTAACCCAACCAGCCGCGAGACCTATCCCAACTGTCCTTCTATGAACTCCCAACGATGCCAGCGTGATACCTGCTGCGTCTGGCAGTACATCTCCAACGAGCTCCAGGCTCGCTTCAAGGGCGAGGCTGGCCGCTGCACAAGATGGGCTCGATATGCTGTGCGTATCGGCTTCCACGATGCTGGTGCCTGGTCTCTGAAGACTGCCTCCCAGGGAGGTGGCGCTGACGGCTCCATCGTCCTCTCAGATGAACTCTCCCGTAGTGAGAACCTGGGTCTCCAACAGATCGGAGACTACTATCAGATCATCTACGACAAGTACCACACCCAGTATGGCTTCACCCAGGTCACCATGGCTGATCTGATCCAAATGGGCTCTACCATTGCTGCCGTCACATGCCCTCTCGGTCCCCGAGTTCGCTCTTTCGTCGGCCGCAAGGATAACAAGAATGCTAACCTGAATGGTCTTCTACCTTCAGTTGACTCTGATGCTCTGACCTTGATCAACCTCTTCAAGGACAAGACCATTGGCCCTGACGATCTTGTTGCTCTCATCGGCGCTCACACTACTTCTCAGCAACACTACGTCAACCCCGACCGTGCTGGTGATCCCCAGGATAGCACCCCTGGTGTCTGGGACATTCTCTTCTACCAGCAAACTATTAATGAAAACGCTCCCAAGCGTGTCTACAAGTTTGCTAGTGATGTCGCCCTCGCGAACCACCCCCTCACCCAGCCTGCCTTTGAAGCTTTTGCCAGCGGCAGCACCGGCCAGGCCGCCTGGAACCAGGTAAGTTTCCATTACTCACCACTCTCCAAGAACCCTATTAACATTTTTTCAGGATTACGCCCGTGCCTACATCCGTCTCAGTCTTCTTGGTGTCAACAACATCAACGACCTCACCGAGTGCACAAAGGTTCTTCCCCAGCCCGTGGAATCTTACAGCCACAAGGATAAGGGCCGGTTCAACAAGTGGCTCCAGAGCGATGATAACTCGTGGACTTCCAAGAGTATTTCCAAGGATGTCGACGATGGCTACACAATCTCTACTCCTGAGAACAAGATTCCCACTCGACGTGGTCCTTGGAAGAAGTGGAAGAGCCCGTTCAAGTTTTGGTAAAGAATGAACTGGCTAGAGAGTACTTCTTGTTGTGATGGCTACTTGGAGATGGTAAATAGCGAGTCGAAGGATGGCGTTTTGGATTCATGAGATAGCGCAAGGGAGACTGGACACGATCATTACAGTAGATGCCTTTCATGGCAGGCTTTAATTCTTAATATTTTAAAAATAATATCTATTACTACTGAGCTTCCCTACATGTACTTGCCATCAACTTTGTTTGTTTCTACTTGCAGGTACCTAGACACCTGAGACTACAACGAAGATGTTTGTTGAAACGGACAGACTCAGTCATGATATTATGATATTTAGGCCATAACATTCAGTTGTTACTATCGAGATCAACATAATTGACATATCTTGTGCACATGCAGAGGAACTTCACAGATCAAAGGCACTCGTCAAATCAAGAAAATAGCATCGTTGGTTGAGAATCTAGTCGAGCAGCTCGACCTGCTCAGGATATACATTAAACGCCAATGATCCTGGACGCCTGCCTGCCATTCCGACCTACCTAATCCAGTTTTACAGCGCCCTCAACCCCTATGCACATCCCTCATTATCTAGGGCCAGCAAGTACTCCCTCCATCACTCACTCGCTCACTTACATCGACCGACAGCCCTCACTCTGTAGGCGGGGAAGTTCTGTGTACATACATTATCCCCCTTCAAGCAACAAAAAAAGAAAATACAAAATTCCTGGCGTCGGGCCCGGCGAGATGTAACGTAAAACAGTCCGAAACGACTTTGAAGAAAAGTAGAAAAGTAAGTAAAAAAAAGGAAAAAAAGGCTCGTTGGCAAAGATGTCCAAGGGAGGCGGGACTATGGGGTGGTAGGGCGCCTGTCTGGCGTTATCGTAGAGGCGTTTCAGTCGTACACCAACGTTGTAAATAGGGAGTAGATAGGCTGTGATTCTGCGACGTTCTGTCCTTGTTCTTGTTCGTTCACTCAAGATCGTCGCGAGATGCCTGCATCATCATGAAAAGCTTGCGTGAATCCATCATCGTTCAGAATGGTACGGCCGTTTGACATCATTCGTGGGTAAACGTTGAGTGAAGGCTGATCGAGGAGGCACTTAGTAACCATCCTCGTCTGTCCATTCACTGCCAGAAATGATTCGGTTGCCATCCTGGTCAATCATTACTGGCCCATCATAAGACGCTGTAGGGGGTATTCCGCGTACGCGCTTGGTAGACTGGCTGCTAATGGGACGCTGCTGCTCAGGTGTGAACCGCTTGTTTCGGGCGGCTCTCAACTTGGCATAGTAAGCGTCCGACACATCTTCCTCGGGCTCATCACTGTTATCGTCGTAGGTCTCCCAGTTCTCAGACCCTGAAATATTGGTAGATGCCATGGAGTTGCCAGAAATCTGTCGTGGTGGAGCAACCGGACGATAACCTTGTGAGCGGATGGTGGAATATGGATCATGATAGCTCTCCTCGCTGTAGCTGTGATGGCTACTGTATTGAGAAGTGTTGCTGGGATGACTGCTATACTGAGAGGTGTTGCTTGGGTGGCTGCTATATTGAGAAGTGTTGGAGTTGGAAGCGGCTGTTGGTGGACGATCATCATAGACATCCTCCGGATCAACATGACGAACAATGCTTGACTTGTAGGGATTCGCAGGAGCTTCAAACTCAGGGCGGCCCATCAAGTCACGCATCTTGGGAGGGGGTGCTCTCATCAAAGGCGGGCCAGGTCGGAAGGCTTCAGCTCGCGACTCAGCACGGGGGCGTTCTGGAGAGTTGTTTCCATGCTTCATGTTGGATAGTGGAACCCGCGCAGGGATTCGCGTTGGGCTCCTTGTTGGACTGCCGGGAATGCTTGTTATGGATGCTGTGGCTTGGTGTCCAGATCGCTTAGGAGGCACGCCAGTTGTTGGTGTCTTGGTCATGGACCGAGGAGGAGCAGACTTGGTAGCACCTCGGTTAGGTACTGATTTGGGTGCTTTAACATGAGAGGGAGGATGACCGGCAGGTGTCTTGGAACGCGGTGGTGGTCCACTCTTCTTTGATGATGAATCCTCAAGCTCGTCCAAGTATCGCTCACCGTACACGAGGAACGGTCGTCCATATTCGTCTTCCCACTTGGACAGTATCTTGCGCAACTCAGCAGCAATCTTGGGCAGTTCCTTGGCGATACGCTTTCTCATCTTCTCCTCACGGAGTAGCTTGCCAGGGTCTCGCTTCTCACCCTTCTGGCCACGGGCCATGAGTCGCGAAGCATCCTGGCTGGATGTCGCGAGCTCATCTCGCTCTGAGATGAGACTCTTGTGTCTGTCGATCAAAGCTAGTGTGGGTGCCCGCTCCTCCTTGAGAGCTTCCAGATGGGAAATCTCACGCTCATGAGCCTCTAGAAGAGCATCGCTGTAAACGTCGGAGAAGGCAGGGGTGAACTCAAGCATCTCATCCTCAGAGTAGTAGAGCGCATCCCAGAGTTCTTGAAGCTTGATGCGGGCATCTTCGACGAAAAGGTGGAGGTTTTCGCGCTTGAGTTCGTTTAGTCGAGCAAGTTCATCTTCGAACTCGTTGATCTGTCGGACTCCACAGCCACGGTTGGCATTGAGGAACGGCTTGGTCTCGCTCTCGTCAATTCCAAGCTTAATCCAGAGAGCTTCGACGGCAGCCCTAAGATCCTTGATCTTCTTCTCCCGGTTCTTCTTCTCATCAGAAAGTCTGTCGCGCTTGGCGCGGAGTCGGTTGATGTCTTCCTCATGTAGGCCGAGCTGCTCTGGGGCATCGCGGTAGTATTTGACAATGGCGCCATCTTGTTGCGCCTGGGGGATACCAAGTTCGGCCCAAAGGCCAATGGTCTGGTCGGCGAGAGCTTGGACAGTAGCGATGCGACGAGAATACTCCTCATAAACTCGTGTGAACTCATTGTCAAGCTTGTCAACATATGTACCAGAGAGGTCAAAGTTGGGAGGGATGGACTGGTTCGGCCCTGTAGGGGGTAATGCGATCTGGACGAATGTGGGTTCAAGGTGGGAAGAGTAGGACTCGAGGGCAACGACGAGCTCTGTATTGGGTCAGTAAAGGGAGGGAGGACGGGGGTATAGTGTAGCGACAGTGACGCACTCTTGACTTGCTCGAAGCGCTCCTTATGGAGGCGACTAATCTGAATATGTTTCGCCTTGAGTTGTTCGAGACATTCCGTCAACGGATATGTGATGACCAAGTCATCATCGTCTTGGTCGTAATCGCGACGACGTTTTGAGTCTTCCAGCGATGCCTCCATCTGGTGAATCATTGTGATGATCTTCTTTGCCTCCTCAATCATCTCCTTCTTTTCTGAATTCACCAGTCGCACTTGGTTATTGAGAGCCTCAGACAATGCTGCGAACAGCTAGTCAAGTTAGTGAGCGGTCATGCCTATGCGACCAAGTACACAAGTAAACAACATACCTCAGATTCGCGAGCTTCGCGCTCATGGTCGGGGACACCAATCTCATCGAAGAGACCGTGCAGCTGGCCAATACTTGCACTGACCTGCTGCGCAAGGTAACTCGTGTCCACCATGTTGCTTGGGGCCGTAAATGTCGCCGTTCAGGAGATAATGTGATTGGGTAACAATGCTATGTACAGCAATGCGGTGAACAACAACAGCGCTGCCTTATGGATGGATGTATATATGTATGTAAGTTTTGTATGTGAAAATGCGTGCAGCGTGATTCGTGGTCTCGGTATAGTTCAATCGTGTCTCTAGTTCGGGGTGTTTACTTTCTCTCACAAGTGGTCATCGAGCAGTGAAGTCGTCGTCCAGGCGGGAATAGCATCCTATGCGCAATGCAAAGCAGAGCTGGTATTGTTAACTGCCATGCATGCACCGCTAAAGCGGGTTTTTGTTAGTGACAAAGGATCTTTGGAGTTGTAAAGAAAGAAAAGAAAAAAGGAGAGTCTTGTTGTTTGTTGGCGGCTGAGACAAGAGGAAAGACTGGCGACATAAAAATGAAAGTATTCAAGACAGCATCTGGCGCAATAAGGTAAACGATGGGAAGCGACGAGTTGCTAGGGCAACATGCCTCCCTGCTCTGCAAATCTGCAATTGGCGGGCTATTTCGGGTCGCCCCATTGTTTCAGCAAGCTTACCCCGCTGTCGCTCGCTGATGGCAGGGATGCTCCAGGGCTGTGAAGCCACTGAAAGCTTGGTGGAAGCGCGGGCTGATCAGCTGCTGTAACGGAGGCCCACCCATTAAAAGCCCCGGATTGGCCTGGCGTGTCAATCCCATCTAGCACCCATGGCCCTTGGCTTTTCAGGCCAACGTTTGGCCCGTCCACGATTCGAGAACCAGAAAAAAAGAATCAACGTGTTTCCACACTTTTGCCTTAAGATCGAATGATCAAGGCGTTACGTACAAAACAGATGCTCGCTTAAATATTTCAATTAAGCGGTCTAACGGCATCTTATCAACCGTCTAAAATTCTTGTTTTACCCCGGCCATTCCCACAACCCTATACAATAGGTGCGATAGACTACTGCATGTAGGTATATACGAACTGATAACCAAGACAAGCATGAACCCGCAGGCAGTGCTCGCTCCCTCTGTTTGGCGTCTTGCTCCAACTCCTTGCATACAGTAGCGTAGGTAGATAGCTCGTTTGTAATTATTGACTTGCATGTGCAGTAGCGACATCTAGTTCATATGTAGGATAAGCGAATCAAGACTAGGTCCGGAAGCAGATATAAACAAAACATCCAGCCAAGCCATATTCGTATCACAACACGACAGCACAGCAAACGCTGCTGAGCCGCAAGCAGAGTTTTGTTGTTTTCTTTCCCGTTACAACCATAGCAGGACTCTATGTGACATAACTACCGGGTATCCATCCATCCGTGGATTACTTGTTGTAAAAATCATGGCTTTCGTAAACAACAGTTTCAAAACTCTGCTTATTATTGGTGACATAGAACCCGCAGCTGCAGCTGTAGTCGATGTTTGTAACAGGCTTATCCTGTACATTATTATGCCTCTTCTCAATTAGTTCTCACCAATTCCCATGTAAACAAAGAAAGCATAATAATGGTTCCTCGCATTGCCATAGCTACCTACCTAACTACCCCTCTTGCTCACATCACCGAGCTTCCTTGTCCTTGTAGTAATATTCGATCTCCGACCTTTAATTGATTCAGTTCTCGTGAGGTCCAAGCTCTCTCTGATGACATCTGCCATTGTTTCTTCTCAAGCTACTGACTTATTCAACCTGGTGCGTGCTCTGCGCTGGCACTCCAACAATTAACTATGTAATCAAACTGTCCGTATCACTGAGTTGCCCGTCAATTTCTTTCTAAACCTCTTTCCTCTAGTTGTCCGCTAATCATGCCACAATTTTGTGTAACAGGTTTAGTCTACCAGTTGCTATGCTTCCGACCCTGTCATACGGTCCATCCAACGTAGTGCTCTCAGATCGTGGGCGATCGGTTTCACCCCTTGCATTCGACTATCGCCCACTCCGAACTTCAGCTCGCTTCCAAGATGTGATGCCTTGAACGTTTCAACCAGTCCACATTCATCTGGATTTTTGCGTGTTTTGGAGAATAGCCTTGTCGTTTATCGGACGATAGGATATATTCGTATGCAAGTATCTCTGTAAACCTTAAAACTTAGCATCTATCGCAAGGTTTATGCATTCGTTGCGAAACTCTATGCAAGAAATTTCCGAGAGTCAAAATAAAATCCTTGAAGCTCTGTAGCCAATTTATCAGGCGCGATGTCGTTGGCAGTCAAAGAGTGTTTCATCAATGTTCCTGGCGCTGCTCTCTCCGGAACACACCGAGTTCGAACGTCCATCTGAGGCAAGATAACACAGACTAGACCTTCTCGTTGTCGGGGAGCTCAACTCGTATTCGTTGCATTGGTCATGTTCCGAACCCGATGACCGAGTGCCTCGTCTCGTAGGGCCATAACTCGGTAAAGCCAGTATCTAGGGCATTGAAAATGCAGTCTGAGACTTTGAGTTTCGTTGGTATTTGAAAGAACTTGTTTGAATGCTCGAGTTCACATTGCGCTCCAAGATGGCATGCCGTTGTCTTCTATACCAGCCTTCAAGCCATTGTCGCTCATCTCCATAATGCCGTACATGTCCCAGGATAAGTAATTTTGCAAGTCACTTAGATCAACTGCTTGATGGTCCATGTGCGAAGTTGTAGCTCCTGGAGGTGTTCGCTCAGATACTGGCTGTTCATGCTGTAGTTTGGATCGTGCGGGTGTTGCCTCATGTCGACTACTCGGTCGGGCTCCAGAGAAAGACCCGGCTCGCATTTTACTCCCAGTAGAGCTACCGCTTTCCATATTGTTCCAAGCATCGCGATCTATAGGCTTCATATCACTGCTTTGGCTTTGTGCGAGGCGTGCCAGGCCGAGCGCTCCCATGGTCTCATCAGGACTGCTGATGGTGGGACTTCCGGATAATATGGGTGATCTAAAACTCAAACTATCAACAAGTGAAGAATGCGGATACTTGACGTAACGTACCTTTCCTCGTCACCTTGTAAGGGTCGATCGCTCATATGCTCATCTTGAGCAAATGTCTTGCGAATCTTGGCTAACCATCTTTCCGTTGTCGTTGCCTAGCATCACGGTTAGCGAGGTTCATTGTAACTAGGTCGCTCGAGATTTCACATACTAGAGAGTCAGCAAGCGGGAATAGTGCAGCCATTGTCCGTAGAATCTTGCTGTTGCTTTCCACAGCGTTGATAGCATCTACAACAATTGTCTCGGCATCAGGCCTACTCAAATCAAGCAGCCTTGCGATGTAGTACAACATCACACGACTACTATCATAAGCGAAGCAGGGTATTAGACTGTCCGCTAGATATCGTGCACCATGCTGGACAGCCTCAGCCAAGATAGTCGCGATTTGCTTTGCATGATGGAAGCAGTCGGCTTGCAGTAATTGCAAAAACTCTTGCTGGTTGGGCGGGAAGTAAAAGGGTTTTATCAGTTTAAAAAGATCCGGCATGGATATTCTGTAAAGATCTAAAAGGTTGTGGTGATATGTGCAGTGAAGCAAGACGAGTGAGCCCAGCTGATCGGATTCGAGGCGGGCGTAAATGGTATCAGTGGAGTACGAGATGAATTCGGGGAGATGTCTTCCCCATGATCGCAAATCAGCATCAAGAGCTGCAAAGTCTGACTCGGGAAGCCATGGAGGAGGGCTTGTATTCAAGTGTTTGACATATCTGTATCAGAGTTAGACAACTGACTCTGTTCAAGGAATCCAACGTGCAAACGAACCTGACTACTCGCTTCCAAAGAGTGACGATTCGGATGTAGTAAGCCATGATACCCATGTTGGCAGCCGGTCTTCGTGGAACAATGGCCGGAGGGAGAAACTGTAGAACGTGTCCTACACCAAGCGTCTCGGTTACACAGGGGATCCGAAGCCTGAAGTTGCGCTCATTGCATGGCAGCTGTATCTTAATGTCGGCTTCGCGCAGTAGTGTCAATTGGTCAACACCGCTACCCGTCCATGCGTCGAGGATGTAGCAAGCCCACATGAGCCTTCGACGACTCTCTTTCTCAACGGCTGGTAGAGAGGATTCATTGGCTTCCGCACAGAGAATATCGGGTGAGAATTCGACATTGAGCTGCAGGGCATGAGCCATTCGGACTGCAAGGCCACTCAGCATGAGAGCCTGAGTGTATTCCCCCAGTCTGAAATGGAAATCGTAAAGTAATATGCATGTCTGAGAAACTTTAGTTGGTTGTTTGCTATCAAGCACCGCATTGAGACGTACCATGAGCCTCTGAACTGAAATCTTGCCAAAATTAGTGAGCACCAGCATCTCAGCTTTCTGTGCCCAACTGTTACCCGCAGCTCGAATCAAGCTCGCCTTGGCATCTTGATCTTCCACATTGATAGATAGGGCATAGAATCTGGATAATTAGTGTCATTCTCACATACATCAAGATCGAGAGTTGAATGACATACTTGGCTCCTTGGGCGCAAACAATGTGCAGTAATGCTTTTTCGTCATCGGATTCAAAACCCTTGTCTAATTGGCGAGTAAATGATGGTCTATGTACAAAGGCAAAGCATCGAAGAGGGTGAATATTGGCAAAGTAGTGGTCAACTACTGTACGAATGTTGTTTCCAGGTGGGAGGTCTGGTGATACAAGCCTGGGAGGATAAATCAGTAAGATTGACTAGGATTTTAGGAATAGACCTTCAACTCACCATGAGTGAATAGACAACTCAGTATCGTCGGAGAAATCTATTGGTGGGTTAACGGTGCTAGTGTCTTTGGTGCTTGACTGGTGAGACGTTGCGACATGATTCTCTCGCGATCGGATGAGATTGGGCGACCTGATACTGTCTCCAGCAATCGAAGAAGCGTCCAAAGAAGACTCTATATCATCCTCAGTCGAGCCCGAAGTGGAGGCCTTGCTGAGATTGCGCGCCCAGCGAGGAGCCGAGCCTCCGTCGTACTGGCACTCGATATTGCGGGCGCAACATCGCGAGCATCTCGGACGGTCGCCGTCGCATTTAGTCTTTGATACGCGACAGCTGGTACACGATCGATAAGTTCTGATCTTCCTCGGAGACACGGGGACTGATCCACGACGGCTGCCAGACTTTGATCCATCGTCATCAACACACTCGAGTTGAAGACGTTCGCAATTGCGACAGCCGTTGGGTCGACCGTCGCATTTGACCTGCGATTCATCACATGTGAGTGAGTAAGTGGCTCTCTTATCAGATAAAACGTTGAAGAAATAGGTACCTTTCTCGCTCGACAGACTCGACAGCCCATGCTGCTTCGGTTGATGGTTTCAATATCTCTATCTACAAGACTCGGCGAGGTCTTGTGTCCGGGAACCAAGTTGCCATCTTCCATGGCCACTTGAGATATCTCTTCTGCAGGTAAATCCCCTGTCCTGCTCATGGCGAGCAGCCGATGGCGTGCGAGGGCCCTTTGCAATCAACCATCAGAGGCTGGACTGGTTACAGCAGGTGGGTTGACGCCACAGCTAATCTTCGGGGAGATTGATTTAGGCGTCCTATCTGAGTTTAGTCTACGTTTAAGTGGGCTAAACCCCCTTGTAACCGCTGCCAGCCATATCACGACATTGGCGTCCAAGATGGCGATGGCCTTGTTTGATGGAGCTGAGAGAATATGGACCCCGCGCTTGTCATCGGGGACTTCGGGTGTCGGAAATCCTTGGCTCTGTGCAGTATGTAACAGTAAAGCAAACCGCTGACTGCCCTTGTAAGACCTAGGTAGGCAGTTCGAATATGAGCAGATAATCATCATTTCCACTCTTTGAGCATCTTATAATCAAACCATATATATATAAGAGCTTCCCAATCGTTCGTTTATGTGTCTCAATTGCGTTATCCAGCATATATAAATCCATGAAACCCAACACAAACAACTAGGATACGGCAGTGGAACATGCATGGATACCAATCGAGATCGTGTTCCTAGATGTATGCCCACTTTCCGATCAGTCAAGCTTGGCTCACCATTCAATGAAGCTTATTGCAATTTGCCGAATCTGCATTTCTAAATCCAGATGCAACCCAGCAGCAATGGCGAGATTGTACTGTTGTTGGCTGACCCATGTTCCAACCAGATGTGATGTAGGGTAGGTGACTTATATATAGGTTTGAATTGCTTCACTATAGTTACATCTGTGCATATGTCTGGGGCGTGAAAAAGTATTGCTTATTATCTTAATCTAGAATAATAATGCTATTTGATCCGGATATAAGTAGGTATGTATGTGACATAGGTAGTCATCTACATCGATTAACAATACCCAACTAGAAATGTAATATGGCATATTGATCCTACAACATATTAACTTCCATCCTGTCACATCTCTTAGAACAAAATATGACAAGTTTGAAATTATAGGTCACTCCGTTATTCGGATCTTGTTTCTCGTCCCATCGTTGACTCTGACGTCTCTTATCTTTTATCTCTCCCCTTATGACTCAATCCCACCCAATTGCAGCCCTGCAAGTAACCCCTCCACCCCTCCCCC
>JABFFJ010000586.1:0-14053 GCA_013623715.1 Fusarium verrucosum | reverse complement strand
AATTTTATAAGTTTTTATAGTAATTGATATGCATCCTGATTGGATTCGAGCGCTGACATATGATGACTTTTCCAATTCTGGCTTAGCACTGGCCAACATCACGTCTGTATGTATGTAACCATAGGATGGCGACATCATTGTCTTACTCATTACTCTCCATCAGACTCGCCCATGATGAACTCCGCAGATATATACGTCCAAATCAACAAGCGCTACGGCAGCGCAGCCAAAGGCTCAGATGCCAGGTACAGCAACACTGTCGCTAAAGCCTTCGGCTATTCAGACGACGAACTCGCTTCAGTCCCCGATGATGCCAATCTGGGTCTGAGCTGTGGAACACCTCTTGCTATTGCTACGCTTCGCAAGGTCAGTTATCTATCTTTCCGTGTCGCAGCAGGTAGAGCTGATGATGGTCACAATAGGGCGAGACAGTGATTGACCTGGGAAGTGGCGCTGGGCTCGATGTTTTCCTGTCGGCCGACAAGGTTGGCCCAACTGGCAAAGCTATTGGGGTGGACATGAATAAGGCAAGTCACGGAGGTACTTAACACAAACAATGACTAACGCAGCATAAGCACAGGATATGCTCGCCAAGGCACTGACACTCAAAGCCAATCGTGCCATGGACAACGTCGAGTTCGTCGAGTCTCGAATCACGGATATAGTTCTCCAGGACGGTATCGCCGATTGCATCATCTCCAACTGTGTCGTCAACCTAGTTCCAAGTGATGAGAAACAACTAGTATTCAAGGAAATGTTTCGCCTTCTCAAATCTGGAGGCAGGGTGGCTATTTCTGACATTCTTGCCAGGAAGCCACTCCCTGACAAAATCAGAAACAGCATGGCTCTTTATGTCGGGTGTGTGGCTGGGGCGAGCCAAGTGGTCGAGTATGAGCAATATCTGGATAACGCAGGCTTCAAAGGTAACATCGTTTTGCATCTTAAAGGTCGCCACTTGTTAATCAAAGCTGGTCTACAGATGTCCTCATCGACGATACTGGCAGCAACTTGAATGTATATCTCGAAGGTACGGCGGATGGCTGTTGCTCAGAGATGAGGAGGATGGCCACAGACTTAAAGGGAGAGGATTTGAATAAATGGGCCGGTAAGTGAAACGCTCTCAAATCGCTCTGGGTTGTAGCTGACAATAGGTGCACAGGCTCGTTCAAGATCTATGCCGTCAAGAAGTAGAGGCAACTTTGAGATGCAAGCAGATCCGGGGCAAGTTGTTCTTTGCGGCTAGGGTGTCTAACAACCCTCTGCCACAGCTCATACATTTCCCTAAATGCCCTTGTCATCTTTACTATACTCAGGGTGGTAGCATTGCGCTCAAAAAGGACAGAACTATCATTGGGACGTCACTCTGGAAATTCTCTTTGTTATTAATGCAATACCCATTGCCCGTATTCAACTATATAATGCCAGGGCAACTTTCACATCATTAGCTCAAATATCCCATATCCATACTAATGCATTGTGCATCAAACATCGCTTATGACAAAATCAATGGTGACGTCCATCGGGTGTCAAGCTTGGAGGCGGACCGGGGGACCAACCATGTGACGACACTCCAGGTGAGACAGGGCTCTTGCTTCCATCTGGATAGTGAGACATCTCATTGATACCAGACATATTACCGTGGTATTCTGCAGGAAGCTCGGTGGGTGGTGCTTGAGATACTGATATCGACTGGTGGGGACTCATATGATGCGGGCTCATCTGTTGTGGGCTTACAGGGTCGGAGCCCATTCCCCAGTATCCAGTCGAAGTTTGGGGGCTAACCACGCTCGGCTGGTGGATCATATATCTCCCATCGTGCAGGTTCTGATTCTGTATCATGGCAGATTGACGTCTTTCACCGCGACGACGGACGACTCTCTTGCCAATGCAGAACCACACAAGTATCAGAAGTATTAGTCCTGCAGCCCCGCCAATGGCGATGCCAACGATAGCGCCGGTAGAGAGACCAGACTTGGGGTGCTCATTTGATGACTTTGCGGTTGATGTGTCAGTACTCGAGGGGATGGACCGTGTTGGGGATCGTTCTGCGATCGATGGCCTGCGTCCTAGCAAGTCTTGCAGGGGCTTGTTGCCGTCATCAAAACCGTCTTTGGGTCCAGCGAGCTTTGCACCACCATTTTTGTTCCCGCCAGTGACGTTGTAGACGTCGATAGGAACGACATTCTCGTCGACCTTCGGATCGTAAATAGCCCAGTACGTTTCATTGTCGCCGTCGTTATGATTAGTTCCTGTCCAGAAATTATGCATTGCCCAGGCATCGTACGCTAGATCACAGGCGTCGGTGTCGGTGTAGGTTCCTCCGATGACGAACAGCTGCGACATGTGCTTGACCATGTTGCAAGAGGCACTGTAATGGTCGTATTCTGGGGGCAGTGTTGCATTTCCGTGGTGGTCGGGATAAGCCTTGACCCAGATAAATGAAGGCAGTGTCAAGATGTAAATGTCGTTGAATGAGGTGGCATTAACGACCGGTGGTTGTACACTCAGTCCTCCCCATAGATAGCTTCGGTTCAGTTAGCATACGTGCCACGTGATGCAGATTCAGAATGGGAAAAATGAGTCAACTTACATATTGAATGTAGACTTATCAGGTGCCCAGGCCACATCGACACAGAACTGACGTCTGTTCTGTGGTATCTCTCCGGTTGTTTTTTGGCTTGACCATGAGTTTCCTTGGGCATCAAACACGAAGACCTCGTCAAACGCCTGAGGGGCCTCAGTATTATTACCATAAGGGTCGACGATACCCCCAAGGTATACAAGCAGGCCAAGAGAATCACCAGCTGGGATCCAAACCATACCTCCTTCGGCTCTGGGATGTTTGTCCAGGGAAGCTGCCTGGGTAAAACTACCATCATCGTAGGAATATGTGTAAAAGTTGGAACTCATTGTTCGTTCGCCAGTCCATCCGCTCATGGAGGCATTGCTTATCCATCCTCCGAGGTAATAGCCCATGCCAGTTTCCGAAACACCGACACCGGATCCATATGAGGCGATCTTGGGTGGGGGAGATATATCAGGAGTTCCAAAGTCGTCCCATTTATCGTAGATGATATCATAGCTTATTAGGCTATAAGGCTGTTGTGAGAAGCCGTTGTTCCAATCGCCGCCGTAGAGGTAGAATCGCTTATTGACGTCGTCTCCCCATAGGATACCGCCATTGACGCTCGGAATACTAAAACACGCAGGTTAGCATTAGGAAAAAGAAGGAAGAGAAACTTCAACGTCTACATACCTATCATTCTTGCTTAGGCTGATATCCAAGTCGGGCCAAAGATCGCCACCTCTCTTGACAAGTTTGTTGAGATCGTGGTACGCCAACCAGGTATCTGGATCAGAGTCAGCTGCTGATTCACCGCTGGCTAAGACGTAATGTGCTAATTGAACTTACTGGAATAGTTTTCGTGGGTTTGTTGAAAGTCGTCAAAGTTGACCCAACCACCATCGATGTAAAGCTTATCATCAATGACAGTTGTTTGGTGTGCGAATCGGCGACAGAAGTTGTCCTTGGGGTTCTTGGCAGCGACCCAATTAAAGACAAACGACAATAGAAGTACTGTTCCCAGTCGTAGGTGATATCGGCCACCCGGCCATAACCGGGAAAGGGCGGCAGTCGATGTCGACCCCGTCGAATGCTGTATAGGAGAATGCATTGCCGCTCAAAACGAATATACAAAGAGACGTGGGGATGGGCTTTGCCCCTGGCAAATTCTGGGGATGCCCATGTTTTAAGCCTCTTCTGGCTTACTCCGCTCGGGCAGAGTTTTTATCTTGAAGTGCATACAGGCGCCACAAGGCTGATTTATGTGATAAGAGTGCGTTAGAGGGTCAAGGGGCCTTGATTGAAGGTGTCGTCGACGCAGGGCCGGACCCCGACTGGCGCAAGCCTGGCCCAGCATCTCCTGGTTCTAGACACAGTAAATAACAGTTTAGGACCAAAAGTGGCTGGCAGGGCTGAGACAGTGAAGTTATCGCACCACAGTAAATGACACTTCAGGGTACAGTCGGCATTCTCAGAAGTCACTGACTGCATTTATTGCGATAGTCCTACCCTTACCTTATGGAAGCCTTCCCATGTTTACGACGGCTTATATTGAATGGCCTTGCTGATAAAAAAGTGAATGGTATATATCATGAATGCTCGGCATATTCCGCTTTCCCACCATTCGTTGGCTTCCTCCTTGTTTCCAGCCCCTGATTTCCCTAAGCCCCAAGCCTTTCACCTTTTATTAATCATAAGCAAATGATGCCAACAAATGTGGCGTCGTTATTAGTACTGTGCTGGTATCTCAAGAATATGTCGAAACACGTGGTCAACGATGTGCCGACAACTGAGCCATTCATATTGGTCCAGGTACTGAACTCGACTTGCTAATGGTGGGGGTCTAAGAAATCGATCTGTGGAAATATTGGTGGCGTGTTGCACTGAGGCGCTTTAACAGGACGCCTCCGTTTTCAGCTCCTGCAAAGACCCTAGTCGAGGCCATACTATTGCCAATAGACATGGCTGAATGTTTCAACCTCCGTTTGCTAACGGCAAATCTTGCAGACTTGATTTGCTCAACATTTTCATTTATCAAATGAATACGGCACGACATGTGGAGCGTTTCATAATTGGTCTATCTTTCCGATGGCTTCAAGCATTACGGATGGTGGAATACGCATACCCGCAAGGTTAATTTCATGATTTAATACAGCCAGAACATAAAATGAGGGATTGATAGTGAAACCAAATCGCCTTAGCTACCATAAATGATACAAGGGCAAGCATTTTCTATTCAATATAGTTTCAAGGTTACAAAGTAGACAGCCAAATTCTGCCAACTTGTATTCCATCCAGAAACATTATAAGAAATTAAAACAATACCCTAGACCCTACAAGCAATTCATAATTCCCAACTCGACAATTGCACCAAATAGTCTGTTGTAATGCTCAACGACTCACAGAGAATATCGAGTAGTGAATTAAATTTAGCCCTGGGAATATATATTCCATACCTAATAGGTATTGAATTGCTCAGTCATGTCATGCTATTCTCCGCCGGGATCCGGGGCGCAATGCCTTTGAGACCATAGGTCGTCCCTGTTTGCCGACTACCGAGTCCCCCGCATTCCCCACTCTTGTTTGACGGCACTTTTAAGCGGGAACTGCTCTGTATTTGTAGGGCCGAGAGATTGACCTCTTCACTTATGCGCATATCTCTAGTATAGTAGAGGTGAATTAAAAGTTAACTCTCATGCCCAGTTAGCCAGCTAACCTTTTCATTTCTTGTACATATGCTAATGATAAGGTATCAAGTTTGCAAAGAAATCAGGGACCGGGGGGTGTCAATCATCAGGTCCTACCGAAGAATGTACATAGATGCAAAGGGAAAGACACCAAATAACCACAAAAGAGCTGTCGCCATTCTCTTGCGAAATCACATCAGCACCTGATCCCTTGTTGCATCCGCTTGCTCTCACGTCCGGTGTCTCGCCCCCTTGTCAAAGAGTGAGGAGTTCTTCTCCGACGCCTAACGTTCTCCGAGCAGCAGAGCACCAATGATGTCCCACGGTCGCCGGTAGCCGAAATTATCAGCGTGCATATCCAAGGAACATTGCATCTCATTGACCACATGACATAGGTACACAGGACGAAAACAAGGTGAACGTTGTAGATGTGGAGATCAAATACAGCTGGATACTGGAGAGAATCCGGGGAACTAGAGAACTGGGGAAAGTGAACAATGGTCCGATGATTGGGGAATAAATAGGCTAGGAAGACTTGCCCGGTAATCTTGTTCTCTTGTAATAAAGAGCGAACTCAACCAGAATTCCGCAAAGATTGGCATGTTTTCTCTTACTTGTTGCTTCTGAGTCAACTCTTCGCCCTTATCCATCACCATGTCTGCTGCAAAAGAAGACACCTTTCATCTCGAGAAGGCTTTAAGCGAGCGAGATGCTGCGGCCGACGAAGCACAGCGTGTCGATACGACCTTGACAGTTCGACAGGCATTCTCCTATTATCGCAGAGCCGTCGCATGGAGCATTGCAATTTCCATGTCTACCATTATGGAGTCCTACGGTCTTCTCCTGATGAACTCCTTCTTCGCCTTTCCTCAGTTTCAGCAAAGGTATGGTACGCAGCTGGCCAACGGATCTTACTCTATTCCTGCCAAATGGCAGCTGGCTTTGACCATTACCAGCAACATTGGTCTGATTATTGGCGTCTTTGCCAATGGATACTGCGCTGACCGGTGGGGTTTGAGAAGAGTCATGATCATTTCGCACGTCTTTTTTGCTGCTTTTGTATTCATCCTCTTCTTCGCCCCAAGCGTTGAGATGCTTGTCATTGGCACGCTTCTGATGTGAGAGTCTATGCTGCCTCTTATCGTGGAATATGTCTAAATAAAATATGCAGATCAATCCCATGCGGCT
This sequence comes from Fusarium verrucosum, assembly GCA_013623715.1. Taxonomy (NCBI): domain Eukaryota; kingdom Fungi; phylum Ascomycota; class Sordariomycetes; order Hypocreales; family Nectriaceae; genus Fusarium; species Fusarium verrucosum. The sequence continues at coordinate 7,615 of JABFFJ010000586.1, read as the reverse complement.
TTTTCGCTGCGGCTACACCTTCGTACGCGGCCGAGATATCTCCTTTGCGACTTAACGGTTACTTGACAGTGTATGTCAACCTCTGCTGGGTCATGGGTAAGATGATATCGTTTGGCGTCCTAACCTCGATGCTTCGAAACCCAACCCAATGGTCTTACCGAATTCCCTTCGCCATTCAATGGGGTTGGCCGCCATTCATGATCATCATCACGTACTTTGCCCCCGACTCACCCTGGTGGCTCGTTAGGAAGGGTCGCATTGAAGATGCCGAGACGAGCCTTCGCCGCATATGTTCTGCACCTGACGATGTAATCAACCCCAAAAATACGATTGCAATGATGAACCGCACAATCGAAACGGAGCGCGGCATGGATATCCAAGGGACATATCTCGACTGCTTCAAGGGCGAAAACTTGCGTCGAACGGAAATCGCCATGATTAGCTGGGGATGTCAGATAATCCCAGGTTTTGCCATTCAGAACTATATCACTTACTTTTTTACTCTTGCGGGATTATCCTCAGATGACTCATTCAAGCTCTCACTCGGTAAGCAGAAGGCATCAGAGCTGTGCTATCAATGCTGACCACTGAACAGGGAATTCCGGTCTTGCATTTGCCGGTACAGTTTCATCATGGTTTATAATGTCCCGATGTGGTTGGAGAACAATTTACATGGGAGGACTGTGCGCCATGCTGCCACTTATGAGCCTGGTTGGCTTCCTTGACTTTGCTACTGCCAACAAGAGCAACATTCGCTGGGCTCAGGCAGCTCTACTTCTTGTCTGGTTCTTCTGCTACGGTGATTAATGCCCTGATTCTGCGTAGTAAAACGAAAGACAAACTGACAAAACTTAGGTATCTCGATTGGGCCTATTCCTTACGGTATTGCGGCCAATGTTGGGGCCTCGAACCTCCGTGTTAAGACTATCGCGTTGGGCAGAAACACTTATTATTTCCTTTCAATTGTTAACGTTGTCGTTGCACCTTATTTGCTAAATCCACAAGAGGCAAACCTTCAGGGCAAGACTGCTCTTCTTGCTGCTTTTCTTAACCTGATGCTTCTAATATGGACTTACTTTAGGCTTCCTGAGGTCAAGGGCCTAACCGCAGAAACTCTTGACCATCTGTTCGCCAACAAAGTATCTGCAAGGAAATTTTCACAGGCTGCAAAGGAGTACCAATAAAGTCCATATTATACTACGTCTTTAACCAAGCTGGCGTTTCTTTGGAGATTAGTTAATTTGAATGAATTAGTTATTAGCTACTGTCCATTAGGTTCCCATTTCACACGATGGGTGATTGCGTAATTGGCAGCATTATGATTTCTCAAAACAAATTCTAAGGCCAGCCGGGGAGTTATAAATGAATCTCGGATGTATGCAGTCCTTATGGCGGTTCTCTCCTTAATAGTTCTATTCATCGTTGTCTGGATGGTTCGCTTTAGTAACATGGGGCTTGTAATTTCCTTAAAGATCTTGCCTATGTAGGCTGAGGTTCCCGCCGTCGAGGGAAAGATAATATCACAAACTGATGATACGCCCTCAACAAGCCATCACACTTCACTCCGTGAGAATCAGGAAATTACCAAGTCGTATTATTCTGTAGAGAATTCACTGCAAACTATGCATTCGCAATGAGACTGATTACCACTGAAAACTCTCCTCAAAATACTCAATGCACGGTAAGGAGCCCACAGTCCTGGCTGCGACTGCACGCCTGCTCTCATCAGCCATCTTGGCAGGGCCGCTTGTTACCACTGCAAGATTACCCTTGTCCTTAGAATTGGAAGCTCGGTCAATAATGTCTTCGGCGCCCAATCTGTTAGACCTCCACTTTACGAGTTGGTAGATGGCCTCGCCAAATGCTCTGTCATGATCGGCATCAGCGCCCGTCAGATAAATATTAATCTCCACCTGGTCATGCCTGAGAAAGTCATTGAGCTCTTGCTTGAGAACGTCAACAGCCAAGGCGGATTGACGCACAGTCCAGTGGATCTCGATCATAATGGGGGATGTTGTGAGCTTCTTGAGGTACGACAGTGGGACTGCAATCCCGCTTCCTCCGACAATGAAGAGAACCTTTCTGAAGCGTTCGAGAGGCAAAGCACTTCCGTAAGGACCATCAATGGCCACCCGAACTGTTGCGGGATTTGGCTTTTCTGCTTCGGCATACTTCATCAATCGTGAAGTGAAGCTATCATATGGTCGAATTAAGAATGTAATTTCTCGCTGGGACGTTTTCCATGCACTTGTTAATCCACCCGACTCGGTTAACTCATAACCCAAGAGAGGCGCGTCTTCACCCAAGCATTCCGTAGCATGTTGGTCAGACCTCGATATTGATGCTACGGTGAACGGGTGACTTTCCCAAAAGTTCCACTTATTGAGCACCATTAGGTAGTAAAATGTCCCTGGCTGAATGGTGTAAAGGCTCGAGGACACCGGCATAACAACACGAACCATGTGTGAATCCTTGTTGTAAGTAATCAGAGCATTGGTCTTCCAGAACTGAGGGTTGAAGGCTATAATCCGTAGTGCACGAAGGACCCGATCTAGCAGCCAGATCAAGATTGGGGTCCAAATGAGGGGGTTGTAGGTACCATTGAATATTGACACATGCCTCAAGAACTGTTAGTTATGCGATAAGAGTTTGTGTTGTTGTAGAACGTACCCTAACATGGTTATGAGAATTAGGATTGATAAGACAATGTGAGATATGAGGAAGAGCTCGTAAGTTTGACGCCTGACCCAGAAGAATGACAGACCGACTAGCAAGCAAATGAAAACAGTTGCCTATCTGATGATCAGTTGTATAGTATATTGAGGGAGTGGACCACTCACCAGCTCACCAGTCCACCAGAAAGTCGACGTCCAAATTTGCATCAAGTACTTCCAGCCGCCGCCTGGAAGAGTTAACAGATGTATTGAATGAGCTTGGATCATCTCTTACGCTGAAATATAATAATGGTGTAACCGATGGAGTGAATTACAGCTTCCAAGGTGGCAATCCGACCAACCCAGCGATGGAAGTTGTTGTAAGTTTTAAAGTCCCAACCTGTTAACCAAATAACGGTGTTATTCCTCATTCCGAACAGCCATATCAAGGGGAAGTTGGCAAGGGAGAGTATTCCCGTGCGATCAGAGACATGGCGCAGTATTTGTGTCCATATAGAAGGGTAGCTGGGCGTTCATATGGTCAGAACATCGTCCCTCGCCAAATTTATGAAGCCTAGGAAAACTCACTAGCCGTAACCCTCAAATATCTTATATCCGTGTAGAGAGCATACGATGTTGATAAGAACGAATAGAGCCAGAGTCAATGTCTGTATTCGTGGTGGCAACGTACCCCAGCCCGCATAGTCTTCCACGCAACGTCTGCCCAAGGTTGCAGGTATAGGAAGGTTGCGTTTGAGCCAGAGGCTTCTTTCGTCTCGGCTGATGAATGACCGCAACAGGGCTCGGTTTGCACAACCCACTATGACAACCAGGGCCCAAAAGAGTCCCATGGCCCAACCGTAGTAATAGTGGTAGTCCCATATATACCTACGCGCATCCTATTATCGCAGTTAGTGAGTATGTCCGTTAATTCTTAGCTAGGATTACCAACAAGCGTTTTTATCCATAAATGGTGATATGATGAGGATGGCAGCATCAGTACTTCAAGAGAAAGGTAACGATCTGGGCTTGTGGCATTAAATCTTGTAATTTGATCAATTTCATGGGTAGTGAGATTGTAGATGACACTGTGAGGCAGGAGATAAGAACCATGGGTAGCTTGACATGTCTGGTTCATTTCAGCTGACTCTCCTAGCCAGACATCTTCAGCGCAATAAATATCCCAGCACAAATGGAGTGACTGCTGGTAAATGTGACTGGTGCACTCTTGTGCTGCGAAGAAAACGCCCTTGGGGGCATCCGCAAATCGGAGAGTTCGAAACGTTTGGCGGCAGGCCTTCCCACATAACTCTGGGTGCGTTGGGGATGCTAAACCCTGGGAGGCACCCAATATGACGGTAGTAATTAAGTATGTTACGTCAATTGCCCTCTGATATCTCATTTTGGCATCTGGTGGCAGTGGAAGAATTTGGTGATGCTGATAATCGTGAGTGAAAGTGATTGATATCAGATGGAGATAATCATCTCAGTGGGTCAGCGTCACGTGGCAGTCTTGTTTCGGGACTTGGATTCGGCTTGTTAAACAGCTGATTTCACTCTTGGCATGATTTAATGCTGGTGATGTAGCTGATACTGCAGCCTGTTGGGTTACAGCCAGCACGGGTTCATTTATGCAGATATGGCTCAAAAGGCACGAGTTTCTTAAGATATCAATCGCAATACTAGACTACACTTAAACGATTTGTAACTGATAAGACCTTGAACCTTTTCTCACTCCTCATAGGGCGAGAGCCGTTATGATATTAAGACACACGACACTATGGTTGTGTTTTAGTGATAATACATGTAGTGGGTAAAAAACGAAATTGAGAACACCCCATCAGCGACCAGGTCTCCTGATAATGGTTCATGACTAGATGTTCATCAGGGAGCTATGAAGCCCATGACTGGCATGGTCTACTTGCGGTACAAGGCTGCCAGCTTCTGCATAAAGGTGGCAGGCTCTTGCTGAGTAGAGGTCGTTTCCTTTGGTCCATTCTGGTCTGGCACGTCGACAACCTCTCCATCGAGGCCCTTGTTGTTGACAGCGTTCTGCTGCTTGCCAAGGTAGTAGTTGGGCATAAAGAAAGAGGCAATGAGGGGGATGCAGGAAAAGCAGATGGAAGCGATAGTGATGTGGCCGTTGACAATAGAGTAGGCCCGGATGGAGCCTTGGCGGATGGGGTCGAAGAAGTCATACTTCTTGAGGGTCTTGATGTTGCCATAGATCTTGTTGATAGTCTTACTGTCAACATTGGGCATCTCGGTGTGCATCTGGTCAACCATCTGTTCGGTCCACATGCTTGTCGCAATGGCACTGCCAATACTGGATCCTAGGGTAGACCACAGAGTGATGATGGAGATGAGAGAGGCGACATCGTCGTGGGGAACTGAAGCCTGCACACCAACTCGAGCACCGACAACGTTGAGAGAAGACAGACAAAAGATGAGCTGAGCTGCAACAAGGCGGGCAGTGTCCTGAGTCATCATTCCGTTGGGACTGATGAGCAGACCATAGCCAAGGATTCTGGCGGCAGCACCGAAGATCATGAGTCCCTTGTAGCGATGAGAAACACGGTGGACGAGACCGACCACGGGGCCGACAAGGCAGAGACCCATGGTAGTGATACCGAGGAAGATGGTCCACTGGTAGGTAGTCCACTCCTTGATGACGAGGATGTAGGACGAGAAGTAGGTGTTTCGGACGGAAGAGGCCAGCTGGTTGAAGATGTGAATAATGACACCAGCGATGAAAGCACGGTTGTTGAGGATGCGCTTGGTCATCATAGGCTTAGGAGCTAGATACATCTCGAATAAAGCAAACAGAATGAGGACAACGAAGCCGATGACGATCATGGCAATCATGCTGGGGTTGTTCCATCCACCCTTAGCGCTCTTGGCCAAGGTAATGGGCAAGAGAATGAGTGAGAATGCGAAGCCCAGAAGGATAAGACCGACAATGTCGATGTCAATGAGGCCTCGATACGCAAGCTTGGCCCAGTAGGTGAAGTTCTTAGGCGTAGCCTCGCTGCGACCCATCCGAACATCCTTGGAGTCAGCCATCGTGACCATTCCGGCCTTCTCACCACGGCGCTGCATGGTGTAGAGAGTGAAGATGGCAGGGACGAGAAGAACGGGGACAAGAATGGCGAACATGCCCAGACCCCACCGCCAATCTTCGTAGAAGCCATCAGCAATGAAGCCATTGATCGGGACGGTGACAATGAAGGGCAGAGCAAGGCAGGCACTGAAGAAGCCACGCCATTCAAGAGGAGTCAAATCAGCCACGATGATATCGCTGAGGAGATCAAGACCCGACTTGCCGACCGAGGTGAAGCAGATACCAACAGTATATGCGGTGAAGCCGGTGGCGCTGGCTGCGACAGCAAAGCCAACAGCGTAGAAGACAAGAACAACAACGTAGGTGGTAGGTCGAGAGGTGATGTCAGCAAGCTTTCCGATAAAAGGCTTGCTGATAGCACGAATGATCTGGCCGGCCGTGTTGACGGTACCGAGCTGGCTGTGAACCCCAAAAGTCGAGGCGGCCAACGTGCCGAAAATGGTGGTGGTGATACCCATGTCGAGAGCGTAGGCAAACATGGTCAGGCCAATGGAAATACCCAGAAGCCAGAGCAAGATCTTGCCCTTCTTTCCGGACTGGTAGAGCACCTTGTTAAAAGCCTCGACTCTTCCAACACCAATCTCCTTATGGCTATCATCGTCGGAGACGGGCGAGTTGGACGCGTCGTAGTCTTTCTTTTCGTCAAACAACTGCGGCGATGTGTTGTTGCTCGGAGTGGGAGCTTCCTGGGCCTCGGTGCCCTCAGGCTGCTTTGGCGTCGACATGTCTGGCAGTAAATTGAGCTGCAAAACGCACCAAGATGGGAGATCAAGGTTGCATTAAAAGAAGAACGGCGCGCAAATAAATCTGGAAAAGAGAGAGACTAAAAAGTTTTGTTATTCCAGCGGAAATGTCGCCTGGCCTGACTTTTTCTCATGGAACCATCTGAAAGCAACACTGTTGGTCACCCCCATTTACGGTGGAAAGGACAGGACCAACAGAGTGTGTGTGCCAGGTACAAAAAAAGAACTAAAGGGCTCCCTCGCTCCGGTCCCCGGTCGGTCGATGTTAGTATACAGACCTAGTGCTATACTCTGTAAAACGGGTGGAGTTGGCCAAGGCGTGGGAGAACTCGACACGGCAGCGGGAAACAGGTGAGTCTTTTTCTGCTCGTCCAAGAAAAATTATCAGATCTTGTTGGTATCCACTTGTATTGGTTGGCAGCTGGACCGGGCCAAGATTATCAACAGGTGGCCATCTAATCAGATGGTGGCGTGTAGTAGGGATCAGCCGTAGCGTGGGACAAGGGCGATGATCTCTACCTTGTCTGGTATAAAGCACAGTGTATCATCTCATTACTTCATACAGTCGCATATTTAGCCCCTTGTAGTTCCCACGCTCTGCCCCCAGATCCTGGGTCAATGATTCCAAGAAGAGGGAACACGGCCGATGTCCCACATGCGTTGGTTAGTTTGTCGCCTGATGCAAGGTTTTCTTGACAAATGAGGGGCCGGGGTCTTATCAATCAAATCAATCAATCACAAGGCAAGGCAAGGCCTCACGATCGGAACAATAGACTGCCATGTATCCGTACTGTCGCTCATACATCATGTAGATCTTCTCGATCCGTCACTCTCCGATGTGATTTGAAGTTGCCATGAATGTAGTTGCATTGGCCCGTGATGCCTTGCCCAAAAATAACTCGTCTGAGTTGATGTTACCTAAACTTGATGCTATTCATACTACAGCTCCGAGGGCTTGGTAACTGTCATAATGTATCAGTTTTGCTAAAATGACAGGATTCATGGTCCGCGTGGTATTGATGGAGTAATCTTGGCAATTGCCAATCAGGCCCTAATCAATCCGGTCTATATAAGCTATTAGTATTTATAAAGGAGTT
>JABFFJ010000585.1:0-17558 GCA_013623715.1 Fusarium verrucosum | reverse complement strand
GTACGGGACGCCTTTCAAGCGAACAAGACGTATGGAGAAAGCCTCAATAGTCTTGCCCTTTTTTATTACAACCTTTTACTAGAGCCCTTTCTCTCAGCTAGGCACATTTTAGTTTCGATGTAATTTCAATCACAATATTCTATGATACCAGCTTGAGATTGAACATGTTTGAAATGTTTCGGTCGATTGTGATAGAACTCTGACTTGTTATCCGTTCCTAAACCCTTCCCGTACCGTCCTATTGCCCGTCCAATGCCAACCCGGTCAAACAGTTACCAAACTCCATGCTCTAAGCCGTATTAAACCAATTCATATTTGAGGGAGAAAAAACCCGTGTCCTTGGACTGTAATTCAAACTTCAAGGCAGGCCCAAAAGCAATTTCAGTCATTCCTCCTAGGACATTACCCCTGACCCCACGTGCTATAAAGCATCCATGCTTGCTCGTGTCGTGAGCTGCTCGTTCTTGTTTCCTAGTCGTGAAATCTGCAGGAACACGTCTGTTCCGTAGCCTTCGAGGCTGTGGAGGTCAAGATTTCCAGCCCAATACTCGGCATAGACACGACTAAGGGGCAGACCCATACCGAGCCGCAGGTTGGGCGGCCGGCTTGTGAGAGAGGATAGAGAACTCTGATACACCGGTGCTTTTAGGTCTGCACGCCCCAGTTCCTCCTCCACGTGAAGCTCCTGCATCGTTGCTGCCATCTTGGGTACCTGCGCGAGATTCTCGAGACGTCTCTGGCTTTGCGGTCCCTTACTGAAAGACCAGAGATATGGTAGTTCAGCGCGAGGGATACCACCACCGCGATCACAAATGCGAATAATGACGTGTTGCTGGTTCTCGCAGATGGTAATCTCCACCGGGGGAGGCTTCACGCCATTGGGATCCGGATGGACTCTCTGGTGTTGATCAATGACAGCCTGAACAGAGTTGCGGAGGAGCTCGCCAATGATGTATTCAAGGTGGCTTAGAATGTAAGGAAACGAGGCATCGAGATGACCGTCGACTGTGATGTCGGGAATTTGGACATCCGGACCGTTTGTTGTACGGGCAAGAGCAGTAATGGCCTTGGAGCAGCGCTCAATAACATCTTTGGCGTAGCATTTGATAAAAACCTCTCCAATGAAGTCTGATTCGGAAAGTTTGGCTCCTGGCGAGAAGTTTGGGGAATTGTATGTTTCTGTTAGAGAAAGATGCTGCTCGGCGATGACTCGTCTGGAGATGCGCTGTTCTGTGTCAGTGAGGGCACTGGATTATTCAGGGACAGTCATCCTACCGATCTGAGAATGGTATTCATGAAATTATCCAGATCCTTGGGACTCATTAGACCACCGCATTCTAGGATTCCCATGGCAAGCTTTGGTATCACGGTCAAGTGGCCTTTGAGGTTATGGCTGATGAGATCACACAGTTTGTCGTTGTCTTCCAGGGTCTTGACTTCCTTGACTTTGCGAAACGTATCAAAGGCGTAGTAGTAAAGGTCATAGACTTCCTTGATATGTCGATTCGTGGTGACGACGTAGGGCAAGCGTTGCATATCTCGAATGCGATGCGCAATTCTCAAGTCACATGTCAGATTCTGTATTCCCCAGGATACTCTTCAGAACTCACCGTGTGGGTAATTCGGTGCGGACATAGTTCGCTGAGCTTATTAGGCGTGATTCCGTCAGGGAACGGCCAAAGACCATAAGTTGGCGAAGACTGATGGGACGAGCCTCTTTTGCGACCCAACTGAAGTCATCGTGGATTAGCTACTGTGAAAACTTGGATAGCTCAAAACAATTGAGATGACTAACTCGTCAAGGATGGAAACAGGACGCCATGATGCGTTTGTCGCAGCGTGAAACTGTAGATTCGTATAAGAAGGTCGAGGAGTATTCGCCAGGTAAACGCGTGGATCTGTCAATCTACATCGCCTGCTCTGTCGCAGGGCGATGGATGGCATGTCGTCAGAGGCACATGCGAAGGTATCTCAGTCGATATTGGTTGATGTATCAAACTTAATCGGGTGGCGTATGTGAAGCTTTGTGAAGAAGATGATGGGGAATGGGGATGAAGGAGACAAAGATGGAAAGACTTCAAGAAGAGGAAACCTGCATGTGCATGTGCCGTCTCGTCTCGTCTCGGCGGGAAGGAAGCTTTGGGAGAGTGACTCGATCGATAGTTGCTGCTTCTGCCCAGGAACGGAATTGGAGTTTTACCCCACATCTTATTGGCGATACCGGCCGACCTAAAACGGTGGGTTGCATGAAGGATGAGAGCTCTGCTTTGTTGCATTTATCCCGATCACGGCTGGATCTGGGCTCAGATGAGGCTGAACGAAGCTGTAGATGGGGCTGTTCCTGGCATATGACTTTTATTTTACCCGTGTTTTCTTCATCATCATCTGTTATTCAGCTTTTGTTGCCTGTCCTTAGGGTAGCTTCTGGCTCAAGTTGTGGCGTTTGCTTGTTGAGCAATGTGGCATGTGGCAGTGAGCTGCAACGGCGTATAATTTCGGATTTGGACACATATTATGGTAAAATTGTTGTTTCAGAGGTATACACTTATTGTGCCTACTTTATGAGATGTATTGGATTTTGTTCGCTCTGGGACACCATGCTGACGCACGCGCGCTCTCTGCTGTCAAACTTCCTTCGATACAAGCTATTGTACAGTGTTTTTATAAGGCTCCAGGGGGGGCAGACAACCTGGAAAGACCCTCTTTGATATCAATGCTAAAACCTTTCGAACGGATGATTGCTTTGCGTCAGACCGCTTCTCCCTCCAAGTTAGCATTTAATACTACATTACATCTAAATAAAACATGCAATCCATTGAAATAGAGGCACGATATCCCTGGAGCTTGTAGCCTTTGCTTGTGAGAGACTGGCAACGTCATTGGCGGGGTGACCTGATGACGCTTGGCGTGGCTGCGGCGTGTTAATGCAATACCGGCTTTTTAGTGTGACCGCCACCACATATCAAGTCATCCAGCAACATTTGCTCGCTGGGTATCGCCTCTCTCCATCTTCGTCCGTCTAGAGTCTCGCACAACTTCTTGTGATTGATTACTACTGGCTCTTTCTGCCTATCGATGCAAGGCAGGCATTGGATCCAAACTCACTCACCTCACACTCCTTTCTCCCAGTTTTCAATTACCATCCAAACCACAGCCTCTCCTCCTTATTTAGACACGACCTGACTTGACCTGGGATTCGAAAGGTCTAGGGGCTTAGGACCTGAGTTGTGGGCATCCATCACCTTTTACTGACATAGCCGACCGCTCTGCTTTGTTCTGTTCTGGGCCTTCTTTTTTTCCTTTACAGTGCAGACCAGACAGACCAGACTCGTCCCTCCCAATCGTCATAGCATAGCATTGCATTGTTGCCTTGCATCGCATTCACGGCCTGCGCCAGGGGCTTCTTTTTGGAGTATTTTCTTCTTGCTCACGCCAACTCCTGGTCTTCCTTATTCCCTGTTGTATCCTTGCGCGACTCGAGCCCTGGCTGAAGCACTGACTACATTGATCGAATCCTCGGTTGCTACGAACTACTGCTCACGCTCGTGTGTCTTGTATCGTGAAGGTCTGCCTGCCTGCTTCTCACCTGTTTTTTCCACATCTTTAGAGTCGCCGACTCTGCCGTGTCGGTCGCAAGTTCTTCAAGATGGTACGTTCTAATCTGCTGCTCCTTCTCGTGTCTCGTTATTCGTCCCATGCAGCCTGCCGTCCATGAGTAGGTAGGTTTCATGGCAAACAGCTGAAGACGGGAGCTTGCTCTTTGTGCCGCCCCATCGACGCTGCGCTGCGTCATGCTCCTGGCTTTTGTCTGTCTGCCATAAACCTCACTCAATATCCAGCTTCAAATCGACGATACTGCATCTTCCTTTGGCATAGAAGCATTGCGCAAACTTCTTTACCTAGCACCTTGACATCATCATCATCTCCAATAGCATACCGCTTGCCCCTCACCACCCGCACTTGATCCCAGTCGCTCTGAATGCTGTCGACATCATGACCTCGTTTTATCGCCGTCTGCCCCATCGCGCGAGGGTTGTTGCTGACCGTCGCAATTTTACACAGACTCACGACATTAATTCGCCCAACGATATGGTCATGGATACGGACGATTACATCGGCCACGCCGACCAGCCTGAGAAGGTGGCCATCATCAACCCCGACAACCTCGAACAAAGCGAAGTCGACCAACTGCAAGACTTGCCCTTGGCCACCGATCGTGCGTATTTCTTCCAATCCTTCATCGACCTGCTTCATATGCTTCCAGTCACCATTGTCTATCCTTGAAGCTATATGGGCTAACTGTCATACCCACCTATAGATGAAGCCATGAGGGAGATCTGTCTCCTCCCTTTGATTGACGAACCAAAAATACTCGGAGACTACGATTTCACATGGACCGTTGAAAACTGGCGCAGTTTGAACAAGAAGGAGCATGGTCCCTCTTTCCAAGCCGGTGGCTTTCCATGGTGCGTATGAGTTGATCCCGGCCCTGCCGCTCACCTAGGTAGTTGCTGACATATTCTCGTTACAGGCGAATTTTGCTTTTCCCACACGGCAATAATATCGACCAATGCTCTATCTATCTTGAACATGGATTCGACGCCGACAGTGTCCCCGAGAATTGGAGCTGCTGCGTTCAGTTTGCGCTCGTCCTATGGAACCCGAACGACCCCAGCCTATACGTCCACCACACTGCCCATCACCGATTCACCAAAGAGGAGGGTGATTGGGGCTTCACCAGATTTGTCGAGCATCGTCGCATGTTCAATGTGGGCTGGGAGGGCAGCAACCGACCCCTCTGCGAAAACGACACTGCCAACATTACCGCCTATCTTCGTCTTGTTGAGGATGAGACGGGTGTCTTGTGGCACAACTTCGCAAACTACGATTCCAAGAAGGAGACGGGATATGTTGGTCTCAAGAACCAGGGTGCCACCTGTTATCTGAACTCCCTAATGCAATCGCTCTACTTCACAAACAAGTTCAGAAAGGTAGGCTTTCTCGTTTGGCTATCATGTCCACTATTTGCTGACTTACACAGGCCATCTACGAAATCCCTACCGAGGCCGAACCTAGCATGCAAAACAGTGCTTACACACTACAACGACTCTTTTACCAACTGCAAACCTCGGATCAGGCAGTCGGAACCACGGAGCTCACAAAGTCTTTCGGCTGGGATACGCGACATATTTTTGAACAACAGGATGTCCAAGAGTTTTCACGTAAGCTCATGGAGAGAATGGAGGACAAGATGAAGGGCACTGCTGCTCAGAATGTCCTACCGGAAATGTTCAGTGGCAAGATCAAGACATACATCTCATGTATTAACGTCGACTACGAATCTAGCCGAATCGAGGACTTCTGGGACATTCAGCTCAACGTCAGTGGAAACAAGAATCTGCTCGAGAGTTTCGAGGACTATGTCCAGGTTGAGAAAATGGATGGGGAAAACCAGTACTTTGCTGGTGACCAGTACAAGCTTCAAGATGCGAACAAGGGTGTCATTTTCAACAGTTTCCCCGATGTACTGCACTTGCAACTGAAGCGCTTCGAGTACGACATCCAGCGTGATACTATGATGAAGATCAACGATCGATACGAGTTCCCCGAATTTTTTGACGCTGCGCCGTACTTATCCGAGGACTCCGACAAATCTGTTTCATGGACGTACCAGCTTCACAGCGTTCTGGTTCACAGTGGTGATCTGAACGCAGGACATTACTACGCCTTCTTGAAGCCCGAAAAAGACGGCTGGTTCTACAAGTACGACGACGATAAGGTCACAAAGGCAACAATGCGCGAAGTGATGGAAGAGAACTTTGGCGGAGAATATCAAACCTCCAACGGGTACCCGCGCGCGACTGTGCAAAAGAAGGCTCCTATCATGCGCCAAAACAGCGCATACATGTTGGTTTATATCCGCCAATCGCGCTTGGATGACATCCTCTGCCCAGTTACAAAGGACCATATCCCCCTACATCTCAGTAAGTTGGGTGGTGTCGTTCTTGGTAGTCTTCTTGCTAACTGTTGTAGGACAAAAATTCGAGGAAGAGACAGTTCAACGAGAGGCCCGTAAAAAGGAGCAGCGAGAGGCGCATCTGTACATGTGGGCGAAGGTGATCACCGACTACTCATTCCAACAATTTGGAGGAACGGACTTGTGCCAATTTGATGCGAACCCCGAGGTCGATCCCGCTTCACCCAAGTTCTATCGAGTGCGTCGCGCGATGACGATGGAGGAGTTTGTTGCGCAGGTTGCATCAGATATGGGTGAGGATCCACGAAAGGTGCGGCTCTGGCTCATGGTCAACCGACAAAACAAGACGATCCGCCCCGACCAGCCAATCATGGATTTGCGGCCTACAGTTGATGAGACTTATTCCCGTTCCGCTGCACACAGAGACACCAGCCTGCGAGTATGGGCTGAAGTTGCCGAGGAGGTCAATGCTGACGGAGAGCCAATCTGGCCATCTTATCAGAGCCAGCCCAATGGTGTTATCGTCAAGAACGATACCATTCTTCTTCTCCTGAAGCACTTTGACATAGACGCCCAAACATTGCGGGGTGTCGGTCACGTCTACATCTCCAAGGAGAAGAAGGTTGAGGAACTGCTGCCCATGATCTTGAAGAAGATGGGATGGGGTGAGAAACTACCTGCTGAGGAAAAGCTTCTACTTTGGGAGGTAAGGAAATCCCCGATCTTGAAAAGACGTGCATATCTAACTCAAAATAGGAGATCAAGCCCACAATGATCGAACCACTCAAACCCAAGCAGTCGTTGAAGATTGCAGAACTGCAAGACGGAGATATCATCTGCTTCCAACGAACCAAGGCTGGTGTGGAAAAGCGCGCCGGTGACAAGGCCTCACAAGAAACGTGCGTTACACGAGTAATTCAACACGAGAAAACCACTGACATGTTTCTAGAAGCACTACATCTGACCATTTTGAGGACGCGCGTGAATACTATGACTTCCTCGAGCATAGACGGACGGTTAAGTTCCACCCGCATCCCACCCGATGTGACCAGACACAGTATCCACCATTCGACCTGGTCCTCAACTCGAAGATCACATATGACACTCTATCAGAGCGCGTTGGAGCATTCCTGGACGTGCAACCGACACATATCCGGTTCTGGACAGTTAATGCCTCGACACAGAATCCCAAAACGCCGGTCAGACGCGGAGCGAACCCAACATTGCGACAGATTCTTAGCCCTATGGGTTCAACCGCCCTCAACTCCACTCAGAGGAACGATGCCTTTTACTTTGAGGTGCTTGAGATGAGTCTAACAGAACTTGACACCAAGAAGAGCATCAAGGTCACTTTGCTGAGCGAAGGAATCACCAAAGAGGTATGTTGTGTTGACTTTCAGCATTTGCAAACAGTCTAGCTAACCACATATACAGGATGAATATGATCTCCTTGTCCCCAAGACAGGAACTATCGACGATTTGGTCGAAGTTTTGGTCAAGAAGGCACAAATCCCAAGCGAGGCAGAAGGCGGAAGAATCCGCATCTATGAGACGAGCTCTAACCGCTTCTACCGCGAACCCCTACGCGAGCATCCCGTCATTAACCTTAATGAGTATGCGAAGATATACGCGGAACGAGTTCCCAAGGAAGAGGCCGTCGCCGACGACAACCAGTTCATTCACGTCTTCCACTTCCAGAATGATGTGAGCCGTGTTCATGGCGTGCCATTCAAGTTCTTGATCATCGAGGTGAGACGATTTGATCTCAGGTGTGTGTATGAAACTAACATGGAAACAGGGTGAGAACTTCACAGACACCAAGAAGCGATTGGAGAAGCGAACCGGAATCAAGGGCAAGAGCTTCGAGAAGATCAAGATCGCTGTTGTACGACGGGCCAACTACTCAAAACCTCAATATCTCAACGACGGTTTGTACTGCCTAAAGATTTGGCTTATGAGATATATAACTGACATGGTATTAGATGATGTACTATCAACTTTCATACAAGGGGAAGATGACTACCTCGGCCTTGACCATGTAGATAGATCGAGGACATTGAGGAACGGCGTTGGGGACCTATTCCTTCGATAAAAGGCGGAGAATATGTTATTCCAAGAAGATGTAAGAATTGAGGGAACCGAGTGTCGCCGATGATGCGGCAGAGACACGGAGTATCTAGCATATCTGCCCGTTTGCCTTTTGGTACTGGCAGGTGCCAAAGCATCGTACATTCGCAGCCACAAGCATCGGCGTTGTCGTTTGACTAACGAGCACAACGTTATGGAAGAGAGCACACGCAGGGATGCATTAAATGAATGTCTGAGCTTGGGGATGGGTTTTGCCTAGTCATGACGATGGACGGATGGAAAGACAGGCATGCGAAACGAAGCATGAGTCAACAAAGATAGGAGATGATGATTACGGCATAAATTTTCATTCTTATCGTTCATCCTTGATTCTCAGATGTTGAGTTGTGCATGTAGGGAGTTTCATGCTACACTATGGAAAAGGAGCAGAGGACTTGGTGAGCGTGTATAATGATAATGATACTCGTGTCATAGTGCAAGTTCACATCGACCAATACACTAGAGTAATAAGGTAATGATGTTATCATCTAGCATTGATGCTATACAATCTTTGGATTTTCTCCCCTATCTTGTCTATTCTATCTATAAATTCCTTTCCAGTATCTTTTCGACATCCTTTCTATACCCTAAACCAAAGACCCTAAATTCAATATCTTACTCCTTCTTTCGCTGAAATGGCTTCTTGATCAGGTCCACCAACTTGCCCAAGGCGCCAAAGATTGTTCCAAAGCCGAAGCTCCAGCCCCGAACCCGAACTGTATAAATAAAGAAATATACGAGCATCCAGTTGGACACACAGAATGCCAGGAAGATACCAAAATCTATGGCACGTGTTAGTATTGTATCAACAGAATGGGATTCGTTGGACGCATCAAGACATACCTCTCCACTTATCGCTCGCGTTGATGTTGAGCGAAGCTAGGTAATCGTTTCCAGAAGACATCGGGCAGAACTCGCAAATGCTTGTCGAGTTGGGGTTCAGGAGATAACCTGAACTAGAGTCTGCGAATGCTCCCGCATATTCTTGACATGTTTGGCCTGGGGGGGCATCAAACTTGGCCGTCTCCTGGGAAGAACACTCAATTGGAGAACCATCAAGAGTTGCTGCAAGCATGCCTCCGATCCAGTAGGTCGAGGGGTTCACGTAGTACATCCAGTACTTCCAGAAGACAGGGAGCGAGGTGTAAGGACGAACAACTCCGTTAAACAGACCGAACATGACAAAGAAGAAGGGTAATACCTATTACATGTTAGCATTTGCTGATATCTAGTTTGAGTAGTGCTTGACCAGGACTTACGTTAGAAATGACTGTAAAGCTGGGAGCAAATGCACAAATCCATTGACCCCAGCTCGTCATAAAAAGGAAAATGAGCAGAGTCATCAAGAAGGCGTAGCCTGAAACAGAGCTCTCAGTGGGAAGCCCGGTAGGCCAGTACCACAGCAGAAAATACAGAACTGCCGATACCACAGCGGCTGGAATATCAGAAACGATGTTGGCAGTGCAGAAAGCAACCCATCCATAGATACGAGAGGGGTACTCTCGGGCTTGCCAGAGAGCCATGTTGGTAAAGAACTTGGGCACAACACCATTGACAATGGTAGGGGGAACTGTCACGATCAGGAAGATGGTAAACATGCGGTTCTGCATATCCTGCAGCGAGTAGCCGAGTTTCCAAAATGTGAAGCCGTTGAAGATACCAAAGATGACTGCAATGAAGAACTTTCCATAGATGTAAGAGGGATCGCGCCAGTGCTGTCGGAACATGCGCTTGGTCAACTCGACTGTCTGAAGCCAAGTCGAGGCAGCAAACTCTGAGTGCTCCTTGTTCGCAGTCACCATACTCTCAGTTGCAGAACTTCGAACCCGCTTGAGGCCATCAATTTCTTCCAGAACCCGTTGAGCCTCATCGCTTTCAGCCCATTCTTGGTTCCAGTTAATCTTTGTACCATCAGGTCGCTTGTGAGGTCGAGCAGCGGTCTCGAGGACGAACTCGGCGATGTTCTTGCTGGGAGGGCAGACAGCACCACGATCAGAGAAGTACTTGACAATATCTTTTCCGTTCTCTCCCATGGGACCAAAGTAGAATGTGTTACCTCCAGGGTTCAGAGCTAGGACCATATCAAACTGCTGAATGAGAACGGAGCTCGGCTGGTGAATGGTACAGATGATGGCCTGGCCAGCCCGGCTTAACTTTCGGAGGAAACGAACAATCGAGTAAGCAGACTGGGAGTCCAGTCCAGAGGTGGGCTCATCGAGGAAGAGCAAAAGTGACGGCTTGGCCGCCAGTTCAACGCCAATCGTTAGTCTCTTGCGCTGCTCTACTCCAAGGCACATGATGACGGCGTCTTGGAGGTCGTTGAGCTCAAGGAGATCAATGATTTTGTCCACATATGCAAGCTTATCAGCACGGCTGACAGATTTGTCCTGTCGCAGGATGGCAGAGAACTCGATGGCTTCTCGAACAGTCTGAGTTGTGTCGTGGAGATCACCCTGAAGGCAGAATCCAGTATTTCTCTGGAAGTCTGTACTAAGAGACCGTCCATCCACCAGCGTCTCTCCTGTAATGACTCCAACACCTCCACGTTGCGAGAGAACGTTGAGAAGTGTCGTCTTACCGGCACCCGACGCTCCCATAAGAGCAACCATAACACCAGGCTTGGCATAGCCGCTGACTTTGTTCAGAAGCTTCTTCTCACCACCGAGATAAGGAACAGTATACTCGACATCGCGCCATGTGAAGATGGACTCGCTGTCGGTGATTTGCTCCAAAGCTTCGTCATCGCCGCCTAGGTTCGGGTCAATCATAACACCGGATGAGCTACTGACACCATTGTCAACAGCCTTCTCATTGTCGGCAGGTGCATCGGCCTCGCGAGCTTGCTTCTTGGCCTTTCGACTCTTCTTGAAGATCAAGGCACCACCGCCACCTTGTGCAAAGCTGATCAGCTCTGTCGCCAAAACCGTAACAAGGATGTAGAGAACAGCGAAAGCGATGACAACACCAAAGTTTCGCCACAGGTTGGATCGGCTGTAGTTGTAGGTAGCTTGTAGATAATCGCTTCCGGAAACTGACTGCGCATTGACTGAGGCTCCGCCAATGGCGCAGCCCTGGTATCCTGACCGAACTCCTGGTCCCTGCGGAACAAGCTGAGACGGAGCACATTCCATGTTCCTATCGGATAATTCATTGGCCAAGACAGCCTCAAAACTATAGCTGAGAGGGTTGACCCAGTACAGCCAACCAAACCAGATGTAGTCCTTCAGCAACTGGGTCTTGGGAATGACGTATCCGGTGTAAATGATCAACAAGTTGAGCGAGATTCCAGAAAATCGTACAGCGGTATCGATCTCAGGTGACAAACTGGCAAACATGCGATATAGGGCAGTGACCATAATGGTAGTGGTATAGACGAATAGCATGTAAATCCAGAACTTTGACACATCAACGTCAAGTCCAGTCAAGAAGTACATGATGATACCAAAGATACAGACTTGAACACCGATGACGGGAAAGTCAAGCAGAACGCGGGCTAGAGAAACAGCAGACGGGCGGTAGAAAGCATAGTCATGGTGACGAGCAACGACAGCACGCCCAGAGACAGCCCTCATGAGCTCGGAGAGCTGAAGCCAACCAAGGAAGAGAATGGAAAAGAAGATGGTACCACCACGACTAAAGGCACTCGAAGTGTCCTCGGGTTGACCGTAGAAGAGAGATCCGACAATAAGACCGTTTGAGACAATGATGAATAGCTTGGTCCACAGCGTTGTGGTATCACCGAACAAGAGCCAAGCTTCTCGCTTAGTGCAAGCAAGAACCTGTCGAAGGAACGAGATGGTATAAGAAGACTTGTCAGAAACATGCTTGGACTTGGACTCCTGGACGGCACCCTGAAATCTCTTCGCATCCTGATAGTCGGACTGGAGAAGAGATTCCTTGTAAGCTGCAACTTCAGCCAGGAGGTCCTGATAGTTTGGCGAGTTCCTGAAAGCCGACTCAAGCTCCTCGGGTGTTCGGGGGGCGCGGTGTTCGAACCCAGGCCTAAAACGCCGCTCAGTTGGATCAGTGATAGCGGTCAAGAAGTCCGCGGTTGTCTGTCGTTCAGGGCATTCGAATCCAAGATCGATAAAGTACTGCTTGGCCTTGTTGGCAGGTCCAGAGAAGATCTGTCGGCCTTGATCAATGACCAAGACCTTGTCCATCAGCTCATAGATACCTTCTCCAGCCTGGTACAAGGTGACGAGAGTGGTTCGGTTGCTAATGTCTGTCATGATACGGAGAGATCGCGCGTAGTCGAGGGCGGTTGAAGCATCTAATCCTCGAGTAGAGTTGTCCCATGCCATAACAGTAGACTTGGAGGCCAGGGTCTCTGCAATGGAGACTCGCTTTCGCTCACCACCAGAGACACCCCGAGTGAAATCATCACCAACCACAGTATGTCTTGTGTGGCTGATGCCAAACATCTTCATAAGAGCATCCACGATGACGGGGATTTCGGCCTTATCTTTGATCTTGGTCTTGTTTGCGAGTGCAAAAGCGAGAGTCTTCCAGACGCTCAGAGTGGCAAAGTGAATATCGTCCTCGCCGTTGTAATTGACTTCACCTCGGTAGTATTTCTTCTGATCCGCTGCAGAAATACCACTGTAGGAAACATCTCCCTCGACGGCAGCATAGGATTCGCGACTGTTGCTGATGGCCTTGAGGAACGTACTACAGCCAGCACCAGGTCGTCCCAAGACGAGCATCATCTCGCCATCACGTACGCAACCAGTGAAGTCGTTGATGAGAGTTCTAGTTGGAGGTTTTCGAATCTGAAGCGATGGGAAATATCTGGTGAGGAGATTGTAGAGATCAGGGCCGAATGTACCAAGAATAGCATCAGGGACTGTCCGAACAAATGCTGTTGTGCTTCCAACACCCTTGACGGTCAAGTTTTCGTACACGACTCCAACTCGCTTCAAGGACCCCTCCTCCTCAGAGCGCTTTTCGAAATGGCCTTCTCGCATAAAGCGACCAAGCTCGAACCCCTCATTCTCCTCTGGACCTAATTCAATATCGGTCTTGGAATCATCATCGTCATGATGATGTTTTTCCGAGGGAACTCGAACAGAAGCGCTTGGCCTTCTACCGTAAGCTCCGCTGGCATGTGTTTCTCCCGTTCTTGTTTGGTGCAGGGTCATCAAGTTGTGTCTCAGGGACTCGAATTCTTGCATGGCCTCTTCAGCGGTGACCTCTTCTTGTCCACGCTCGCCCCATTTTCCTTCTTGAACAACATCTGTTTCTGAGGAGACGCTACTCGTAGGATTGTGTTGTACATCTTCAGCGTTTTGTTGTGTATGGGAGGGTTGCTGTTGCAGCATTTGAGATTGGGTGCGGCGAAGAGCATCGCCGTCTACAGTGTTTCCCAACATGTTGGCGGCGATGGGATGGAAGTAGGAAGAAAGTGTTGAGTTTGTGTTGGTGTCAAGTATGGAAAAGGCTATGGCTTGTTGCTCTTCCCATGAAAAAGTAGGGCCTCGTTGGTATTTGTAGTTATCACTGGGTCTGTTCTACCTGCCTCCCTACCGTGGAAGCTGACGATGGAAGAGGAAGGACCAGCTAAGACAAGCCTCACATGGAAATACCGCAGAATTAGCACGCAATGGTGCCCGATTTTTTCAACGCCTTAACCCTGAGAATGAGTGTATTTATAATGTATCTAGGTATCCTAGTTACACAGTTTTCCCCTCCGTAGGGAGTGACGTAAAGATGCCTCCAGACTAAAGGAAAGGGAGGGTATTTAGACTAAGAGGGTGCCATATTAGTTGCCCACATGCTGCCCTGAAAATCTACTAGAGCCATCCACTCTTTTTGTCACTTCTCCAGAGCCTAGTGGGTATTGCGTATTGCTGAGAAATGGAGTTTAGATCTTGTTTCCGAGTCTAAGCCCAACGTTATGGGGTTTGTGGAGTTGCTGACTCGAGATCTGAGATAAGGCCCCAATTATTTCGCTTTAACAGATTCGTGCCAAGCTGCAGATCCTTTGTACCGGCCGGACATTGCAACATGATATATCGGATTTTAACGCCTCAAACCCAAAACTCCATGGTACGTTGAGTGAAGTCGTGACAAGATAACCTCTAGACCAATCGGATGATGTGGGCAGTGTGGAACTGTCTACACCGTAGGAGTCATCGTAATTTGCTCTGTCGTCAACCTGTTGGCATCACCCCAAGAGGTTAACCACAACGCATAGTGATGTATGTACTTATGAGCTGATGATAATACTACCATGTTTTATATTCGTAAGCACAGCTAATGAACGGCTCTCGCAAGGCTGCAGTGAGTGAAATGGCAGTTAATGCTATGAATGCACATAAGCAACGACCGTTATGCGATTGTGCAGACGATATGCAAAAGACTAAAGTCCCTGCCTTGCCTTATAGCACGGGCCGTTTATATACCAATTCACTCAACTGCAGAAGTGAAGTCGATTGTTCTATCGGGTAGATCCTGGGCAGGGGTCTTAGACGCGTTGATCAGTGCCAACAGAGAGCCTCGCTTCTAGCGATAGTCACTACGTGGCTATTATTATTAAGAACATGTTTTATCTTGGTAAGCATAGCATAAATGCCTCTACAAGGTGATCGTGGAATAGAAAATAATGTCACGAATGCACAGAATGAGAGAGTGTTGAGTGACTGAAGATATTCTATCTGGTGGAGATGTGCAGGGGTATTAGGCGCGTGGGTTACATGGCCATCAGTGACAACCTCTTCCAACGTTATCAGTTAATAATACGAGTCTTATGAGACCCTTCGTCCGTCCGTGCTTATCTTCCGCGGCATCCCCTTGATTACAAACTGACTATTCATAATACGCATTGGACCCTTTTCACATGCGAATTCTTGTTCGTCACAAGTCTGACATTGATAACATTCAGGATATTTGATTTGATTTGTTGAGTCCTTATAAATCTTCTATGATTATCTGAGGACAGGCTCCATATTTTAGGATTAAGTTTCCCTAAAGACCTATGATGGGTATTCTTATGATACAGGTACTGTGAAGTTCCGTTCTTCTTCCGCGTGTGTCCCTCTCTGTGCCTGTCCTTCTCGACTAGGACACAGTACCCGCGATGTGGTGTACCAGTAAATTCCATGTTGGCGGTATCAAATACAACAGACCCTGCCTCGTCACCTTGGGCGGCATCCAGCGTGGATACCTTGACCTGGTCACGCTGTTCGTCTGTAAGATCCCGCGATAGACAGATCAAGTAATTCGCTCTCCAGCTGTTTGAACTCAGCCATGTATAGTGAGTAGACAGCAATCTAGATTGGCTTCTTGGCGTTCTTTCCAACTCCAGAAAGGTCAGCCTCGCGAAGCTTGATGTCAAGTATGTGTGTAAAGGTCAAGCCTGTTCTCTGTGGGCTATGATCCCCAGTTTGGGCTATGTGCCGTCGGTCAACTGTCAGACGGCGTGCCAATGGCCTTGGTGATAAGATATTGGCGATGAAACTTGTTCTCTTTCAAAGTTAAAGGTCTTCGCCGTGACAGGGAACTCTGCCAGGATGCTACCGTTGACATCAAGATTGTCAGGGGAGGAGATGAGATCTCCGGCTTACCCTGCATACGCAATACCTCTGCAAATGTAAGAGCCTCCCTCATCTTGAACCTTTCTCTCATATTAAAATGCCCACACTCGTTGCAAACGCGTGTGTTGCTAATATTGAAGAGAATGTTTTCATCTTCAGTGAAGGTAAGTTCGCTGATGCCATGCAATCGCCTCGTCATATTTGGATGTCCATGGCTCCCTTTCTGGGAGACAGTTCGATACATCAATTCTCATGGAGCTGAATCAATGCCCAGTTCATGGTCCCTTTGAATGCATCAGCAACACATATCTTTGGCACTCATCGAAGGGACAAACCTTTTGTCTTGCTCACCCACGGTATGTTAACCTCGAACTTTTGCAGTGTGGCAACCCCATATAACAATACCATCACAACCGAGGGAATATATAATAAATAGCTGGGAAAAGAGAGCATGCCGTAGTTCTCGTAGTTGGGCAAGGATAAACCAATGCCCAGAAACTCTTGGGGTTGTTGATAACCACGTGGCATGCGAAGAGGTGTTCTCGTCCCCAAGAAACGACAGTAGTTCTTCTGCTATTCTGTTGAATAGAGACGCTTGTGCCTTTGTACTAGGAAATCTTTTCCAAGAAAAGAAAGACCGCTCTCCCATAACATGTCTGATTTGAGATCAGTAAGAAGTTTTCAGAATAACCCATTAGTATACTTACGGCAGACTTGAGGATGAGATCCGTTGGCTTAGATCTGAAGAATTGCGAACTGATTTGATGCCACTGCCTCATATCGTGTCAGGACGCGTGTTGAATCTCCTCCTCGGGGAAGGCCCAGGCTTGACCTTTGGTACGGTCGGGTTTGCTGGGCGATGGTCTGAATCGCCAGCAGTCCACTTCCAGTACAACGATACGAAAATCGTATGTCGAGAGAATAAAGATTTGGTATATCATATATAAGTCAAAGTTCTCTCTGATTGTATTGTTATTTTGCCACAGTGATCTTCTTATCACTAGTGTATATAACGGGAGATGCTTCGACAGACTAGGGAACGTTGGTCAGTATTGTCTAACTTCAGAGCGGCTTAAATGTCTTTCGCTGCGACTGTGAGACTCCGTACCTCTCTTTTTGCGACCCATACAATGGCTGACTCGAAACAGAGTCTTTGGCAGGTGGCTGTTCACTGAACGCCCGTGCTTTGAACGGCCACTTCAAGTTGCCGATCCACACCTCACTTCTCCACGCTTTCGATGGTTGTATATAAATGACAACCCATCTCATGGGGCCGAAGAGGAAGACATAGTCATTGTAGACAAGTATAGAATGGGTTTATAGGGGTATAATATTGGTGACTCGTTGGTGAAGCCTGGATCGGCTGTGAAGATGATATATATGATGATGATATATGATAAGGTGTGGGAGAAGTGAAGCATGAGGCGGGCAGTGGGCGAATTTATAGACGGCAGCCCAGGCATTCTTGTTTATTTTGTTATTTTGTTTACCATTGAGTTTGGCTTTTGTGACAACTTTTTGGTTTATTATGTTTTATTTTGCCATGTTTATGCTTGTATTTATGCTTGTGCTTGTGCTTGTACTGGCTTGTCTTTGTTCGTTATGATTGTTGTTTGGAGTCATCAAAGGTGGGGGAGCAAACTTGTGGAGAGTTGCATCACAAACTCATTCATTCACACTCATACAACAAAACAACATCAAGCTTCCATCAACCACAATCAAATCACTTCACTCCTCAAACAAAGCAAAAATGCCTCCTAGAATCCCCACAGAAGCTGATTTCGCCCCCCTGGCAAACACCCTCCCTCACACGCTTCACTTCCCCTCCCCCCCAGAATCAACCACCACATTCCTCATTCTCTTCCACGGCCTAGGCGACCACGACGCCCCCCTCCCCCCGTCCGCCCACAACCTCAACC